>CAAKHB010003342.1:8868-21468 GCA_901007665.1 Aeoliscus strigatus
GACGACACCGTCAGGGAGTGGATACAGGTGAGCCCCGTTCCGGAAGCTACTTTCATATTCTAGTCTGATCTCACAACGGACGTACGCTCAGCTACTCGTGGTGTGTGTGTCGGTGTCTGTGTGTGTGTCAGTGTGTGTCAGTGTGTGTCAGTGTGTGTCAGTGTGTGTGTGTGTTTGTGTGTGTGTGTGTGGACCAGTGCTCCTCCATTTGAACTCCACTGCACCACTGAGATTTTCTTCACATCTGGTTGGAATATTGTTCACTCATTCGCAACACTTCCACACACGTTACTGGGACAAAAGGATAAAAAAATGAAATATGTCTCGGTGCATTATTGATGGAGAAGTGCCTCCTCAGCACAAGTGACATTTCTCATCGTCCTGTAAAGTAAATGTGGAACCTGAGCGTCCATTAATTGTCTTTGGAGGAGTTGAGACCGTTTCAAACCCTCCTGTTAATCTTTTATATGACACTGCGGTGCAGCGGCAGACAGATTTAACGGTGTTTTAAACATCTCAGAGCGTCCATGAACACGTCCTCCTCAAACCCACGACGGCACACGAACCTCCCAGCTGTCCTGACGGACATATTTTAGTCCCTCGCACCCGTTCATCTTCCCGCTCCTGCTGTCTTTACAAATACAAATACCGTTGCAAATGGATGTTTTCTGAGGTGAGTGACCTTTTCTTTAGGAAATACACAGCAAACATTCAACTGAGACAACAGTTCTTACGAAGAATATTTGTCTTATTTCTAGTCAAATTTTCTATTTTCTAGTCATAAAAAAGAAGACATCATCTCAAAATTTGTTTCAAGCAAATTTTTACTTTCAAAAGTACAAAAATCATCATCTGGCAGATGTGCCAGACTAGAAGTTAGACATTTTGAGTAGAAATAAGACAAATCTTCTTCGTGAGAATTGTGGAATTCTTGCAGTGTAAGGTCTGGATCGACCTCTGCAGGGGCAGTGTGACACCTCCCCAGTGTGTGCGTTTACTCCCTCCAGAAATCTCCTCATTCTTTGTAACCGTGAGCGGTGATTTGTGGTGTGGCTGAAGTCCAGCGCGGTCCCATTGTGCAGGAGAGGAACTCATAGAAGAAAACTCACAATGCCCCTCGTCGTAACACCAGACCCTCACTTCCTTCCTGAGGGGGTTGGGACAGGAAGTGGACAGGAAGGCAGCCTCCATGCTATATTAGTAAGAGTGGCTCTCTATTGTCTGTCTGGGGACGTGTCAATGCTCCCGGTGCCGCTGTCCAGTCCCTCCGGGACGTCACGACAGAACGTGGTTGTGTTTTGATGGAGGTCAATCATCAGCTTGTTGCCGTGCGTGGATGACAGAGCTTTTCTATTCCTTCGTTCAATGGTTCATCTTCTCCCTCTTGCTCCGGTTGCTGGAGCCGATCCCAGCCGTCAACGGGTCAACGTCAGGGTACTGTCCACTCTCAGCTGATGAATGTGGTTGAACGTGGATCAGCGTCTCACTCGCTGTTCGGTTGCCCGCTCTGCCCGCTTCACACAGCAACGACCCCCCCCCCCTCCCAAGTCAGAGCTCCTGTCAGCCGCAGGCAACACACCACCAGGTCCAGCTGGGCTCCACTTTCATTAAACACACACACACACACACACACGCTGTGATTCATCGGTCTCTGAGTTGTTTTGCGTATTTGATTCCGCTCACCGTGGTTTAACCCGACGTTCCATTCATCTTACTGCAGAGTAACCTTTTCTTGCGTGGGGCTCCAGTGCTGTAAACACCTCCATTATTCATTTGCACACATTCATATTTTACCGATGCTATTTTCATTGTGTGATGTCACTCATGCTGTGGCTTCATGCTAAATGTGACTCGAGTCAGCGACTTGTTTCATCGGCGTGTTGCATCTGTGCAATGAAACTGACAACTACAGATGTATTATTATTGTTACGTATTTGAGCTGACAAATGTAAAATATACTCCGATCCCTTGTTGCACGGCAGAAACATCCACACAGTAATGTTCGGTCCCATAATTGAACTTGACAAACAACATCCAGTTCATTTGGGCTCCAGAAGTCTAATTATTCTATAAAATATCATTTCCACCTCTTTTCAACATGTCAGAAAGCGGCTCAAACATGGTGCAACTTCAAATGGGATATTGAAGACCATAACGTAAGCCCAGGAAAGGCTTCCTGCACCACCCCCCCCGACCCCCTAAAGGTATTTATAGGGTGTTTGTCTTGAGGAGCCCTCTGACGCCATCAGGAAGAGCTTGTCTCTGCGCATCTGGAGAAAACATTTGGGCCCAAGTGTTGTCAGGGAAACCTAACGACGGTGGATCCTCCAGGGAGCATGAAAGACTTTCCATCCCTATCTGCAGCAGACCTCCAGGGGGGAGGGAGACCTCTTGGTGGCGGGGGGGTAGACCTCTGTGGGCAAGCCGTCGTGAACTTCCGAACCTGGGAAGTGTCAATAACCTGAGACGAACCCAGACACAAATCCAGCTGTAAATGTTTGTGTCATGAGAATTTACCACTTGAGTAGCTGCAGGGAGACACTTCGTGCTAATGCTAATGCTAATTGACACAGTTATACATTTTAGATCAATGGTGTCTGTTTAATTTAGAATGAAAATAGAGACCGTTTTGAAATGATGTATTCATGGTATTTAATCTGCAGAGGGCGCCACTAAGAATTTCCATCCATTCATTCAACCTTTGTTAACCATCTCAGGAGTTTTGTGCGAAAGGAGTATGATGCTTCAAAGAATGAAGAAGAGAAATAATCTTTATCTCGTTTTACAACAAAATGTGTCTGCCCCGTGTGTGTGTGTGTGTGTTCATAAAACACACCAGAAAGAATTCTCAGGAAACACAGTTTCCCACGGGTTTCCGTGTGTCAGTCACACACCCACAGGAAGCAATTTTCTTCTCTTTTCATAAAAAAAACGACGGCAGACTTTAAATAAACGATTCTATGGTGAAATAATTACAAAGCATATATTATCCACTGCGCACACGGGTGTATCGCTGCTCCCATACTCACAAACAACTACATCTGTGTCATTTTGAAGGGGAAAAAAAGTTCCCACACTTAAAAATTGATTTATTTTCATCACACATTAAAAAGAGATTTATTTGAGTGTCTTTTCACGATACTCTGTGTGTGTGTGTGTGTGTGTGTGTGTGTGTGTGTGTGTGTGTGTGTGTGTGAGGCTTTCTGTGTTCACTGCTGCTCACTTTGATGATAAACATCTCGTCAATAATCGATGGTGTTGGGATAAAGTGCCTCGACCGTCTGTGGTTATTTCATCTGTTCAATCTCTGATCATAATTTCAAAGTTCTCTCCCACCAAATATAAAAGATGAAATGACTAAATGAATGTTGCAAGTGGAGGATTTCGGTCTTATTTCAGCTCCCAAACTAGTTCAAGTACAGCGATGTAGACAACACGTGTCAGACGAATGACCCCACACCACCAGACGTGTCGGCTATTTTTAGCTCTGCCGACACAACGGCCTCTTTATATCAGTTTCATGTGTGCGTGCTCCGGGAGCTGCAGCAGACTGGATGTTTGGCTCAGAAACAGGACGCGCTGATTATCGTCGTCCTGTGACAAACTGTCTTCGTCTGTCAACCTGCAGGTGTGACGCTTTTCTCCCGTTCGCTTAAATTCATTCATGACTTTTCTGGAGCGTGAACCACAAACCCTTGAACGCTTTATCTAACACAGACTCATACGGAGGCTCTGACTTCATGCCGTCAGTACTCGGTTACAGAGACAGAACTTTATAGAAACAAGTCAAAGTACAGTCAGGTGCTACTTTAAACCTGATTTCAGAATATGACTTGAATAGTTTCTGTAGGTCTAAGAATAATCCGATTTGATGAGTATGAAATGCAGATGTTACACATTCACATTCTGACCCTTAACCTGACTGCTTTTGGAGATGGGAGGAAGCTGGCGTACCTGGAGAGAACCCACACAGACACACGCACTCCACGTGTCACCCATATATTACATACAGTTCACATCAAAATTATCAGCCCCTTAAAAACTCATATGGAAAAACACTCATCAATGCCACGGACCCACTTTGGTCCAATCTCAACATTTACCCTTGAAAAACCTGGTAAAAGCTGGAATTGGCCCAATTGCATGACCTTGAACGATTTGCCGACAGGAGGAATGAGTGAAGTCCGTCGGGACACGTGAGCCAACAAAGATGGAAACTACCAGGTTGTTGTCAGTCGTGGATCCGGAAGGCTCCGCTCCTGACTAGTAGTAATTCTGACTGTTGCATTTCTTGCTTCAGAAAATCAATACACATGTTTATTTGACCTTATGCAGATGTTTTCTGTGTTTTTGTGGACACACACACACACACACACACACACACACACATCGTGGATTACCGAGATGAGTCAACCTTCGGTTGGAATAGAAGCGTTTCCTGAGAGCGGCCGCGTCTTCCTGGTCCACTTGGCACACATTTAGTCCTAATTTGCTCACAGCCGCCCTCAGAAAAATGTGCTGGTCGAACGCTGCCTCGTTTGGCTGGAGGGCTGCGTGCAGGCGTGCACACACACACACACACACACACACACACGGACCACAGGTCACACACTAGTCATTAGTGATGCGGGTAGACAGCCATAAAATTGGTCCTGAGCTGGTTCCCACACACACTCACACGGAAACTAAGTGAGGACATTGTCTGTCACTCCTCGGCTCCGTCTGCATCCTAAACGGGACCCGTGTGGAATCAGGACGCCTGGATGGCACGGAAGTCTTAGAAATACGCTCACCAAGACTCAGTGTCACCTCACAGAGGTCTCATAGCGTCGTCACAAACGAGTCCTCTCAAACGCACACCGGTCCTCACAACAGCGTAGAACAGACACACACACACACACACACACACCGTCGAAATTATTTTCACTCATCTCAGAAAACACACTCATCTGGACGTCTTGTTGGATCAACAGCCTCCAACCCCGACGTGTTCCTGACTCAACAGGCCAGAATTAACTGCATGAATCATCCACAGCCTCTCAGCGGCTCAGACCCACGACATCCACACGTACGTGCGGCGCCCGATACGTCGAACCGAAGCGGCACGGAGACGTGAGTTCGAACGCCCCGTGGGTCGTTTTCAGCTGTTTGCAAACAGCGTTTCACAGCTTCACGTCTACACACAGACACACTCGCAGCACATGCTTTCACTGGTGGTTGTTACCACCAGCAGGGGGCGCACAAATGATCGAAAATGTTCCTGCAGGTCGTCATTCATTCATTCATTCATTCATTCATTCATTCATTCGGTTACTGGTCGCTGTGGTGCTGGAGGCTGTAGCCGATCCCAGCTGTCAACAGGTGAACGTCAGGGTTCAACCTGTCACCAGCATGAAGGACAGACGACCATTCACACTCACATTCACACCTACGGGACATTTATAGTGAACAGTTTTGGAGGTAATAGGCGACAATTCTTAACGATGGGGAGGAAAAGACTGAGGGCCGCCAACCCCTCCGGCGTTCCTCTGCTTTCTGGCCGTATTTGTCATGATCGATCCCATTTACATCACAGACTGCGTCTCTTTCATCTTCTGATCCCGTCACGTCTCATCAACAGGTCGACCTGCGCTTCCTCCGGTTCATCACGGCCATTGGGACGCAGGGAGCCATCTCCAAAGAGACCAAGAAACACTATTTTGTTCGCTCCTACAAAGTGGACCTGAGCTCCAACGGCGAGGACTGGGTGGCCGTGAAGGAGGGCTCCAAGCAGAAGGTGACTACGGACGAACTGATACAGCGAAATGAAAACCATCAGCTCTGTTCGACATGCAGCTTCTCATGATGTCAGAATGAACCATGAAATCTGGAACGTATTCGCTGAAAACCCACCCAGATATGAAGAGAGTGTTTGTGAACATTTAAAAAAAAACAACAGTTAATGGTCTAATCACAGGAAAATAAATTGAAAGGACATGAACAAGTAGGTGAAAAAAATATTTTTAAAAAAACATCTGTAGAAATGACAGTGAAATAATAAAGAAAATGTTTCTATTTAAAAATATATAATTATTGCTGTCAATTATAAATATTACAATGAAGAAAATAAACAAAATGCAAGGAAATGCAAATCAGATCAAATATACCTTTGATCTTTGATATTTTCAAAATAAAATAAAATGCAGCACTGAATGCATCTTATACTGTACATTACGCTGTACAATAATGATATACAAAAAAATACAAAAAACTAAAACTGCTGTGCTTAACAGTATGGGCCACTGGTGTTTAATTCATTTGTACTCTTCTAGTTGAAGTGCTGCCTGACTCAAGCACTCATTCGTGTTCTTGTGTGTTTCCGTTCTTTCAGATCTTTCAGGGGAACGACAACCCGACGGATGAGGTTCGCTCCTTTTTCCCCAAACAGACTTTGGCTCGTTACATCCGCATCCGCCCGATGTCCTGGGAACAAGGCATCTGCATGCGCTTTGAGATCTACGGCTGCAGGACGTCAGGTACACACGGGGAGGGGGGTTGTCCCTCTCTCACACCTTTTCACTTTGTCTCGTGTGACACGTTTTCTCAATGATCTTTTGTCTTTTGACAACCATTTTCTTCAACCATCATCTTATTTACTGTTTGTGCACAACTCAGTTAAAGAAATGTGAATTTATTTACTCTTCCCATCCCAATAAAAGATGCATATTCACAACAACCGAAGCCGTCGGATGTTCGGCCTTCACCTAAACCTCCATTTTGCGTCCTTTTTCAGCGTTGTGCACCTCGTGAATCGAGCTGACTGAGAGCGTCCTGCTGCTGTCTGTTGATTTAAAATGATGGTGGCTGTGTCCGAGGCGAGCGCACACTCCCACAGAAGGACACAGTTATTCATTACAGAGGAGCGGGCCTCATTACTCATCCTCCAACATTATATAACCCTCGGCCCTCGGTGTGTCACAAGAAACTCTCCATGAAGTAGATATTAGGCTCTTAGTCATCGCTGAACGCACCGCAGAGTCAGACAGGTGATTCAGGAAATATAATGACACTACTGGGAACGTGTGCGTGCGTGCGTGTGCAGGCATTGACCATAATTCACTCCAAAATACAAATCTCTAAAGCAACATTATGTAACTATATTACCTGGAATGTTCCCAACCTGATTCCATGTGTAAATACTGTTTTACTGTTTTTATTTTTATTATTATTATTATTATTATCATTATTATTATTATTTTGATTGTCAGCTTTTTCCGTGTTCCTTTCTTACCTGCGTCCCTCCCTGTGCAGACTACCCGTGTGCCGGGATGCTGGGGATGGTGTCAGGTCAGATCTCAGACGCGCAGATCAGCGCCTCGTCGTACGCCGACCGAGGCTGGGTGGCTGAGAACGCCCGTTTACTGACGGGGAGGTCGGGCTGGACCGGGCAGCAAACCAAGCAGCCCTTCAGGAACGAGTGGCTCCAGGTGAGGAGGGGTCACGCTGAACGCTTCACGCAGAGGATGAAGTGACTGCTCGTTGATATCCAAGCTGCTTTCATACGACCACAGCATGACAGACAGTTATTATGTGCACACGAGTTGTGGTGAGAGAACACTTCATTCCACGCTGGTCGAGGCAGACGTCCATCCACACGTCGCCTTGGACCAGCCTGAGGTTTCTGTGCCTGTAAAAGGACTTTTTTTTTCCATCCACCTCCGTCGCTACGATCTGCTCATGGTGGGTTTCTGCTAGAAGAGTCAGTCTGCAGTGTTTGTGTCAGTTAGTAACCCCTCAACTAACCCTAAGCATCCCAAAGCAGGTTACTAATACGGCATGTGTGGATGTGGTGGATGCACGGTCCTTGAAGGACATTAAAACACCAAAATGTCCCTCTATACAAAAGGGTTTCTGTTTATTTGAACCTCTTGAGAACTGAGCTTTTATTTTTTATTCATCCTTGCTGTTTTGTATTATTATTATTGTTGTTGTTGTTGTTGTTAATAATAATATACATTACCTTTATATCTCACTTTAAAGGAAACTCAAAGAGGCTTTAGGGAAAAAATCGTGAGAGACAAATATAACCTCCTTCTGTGTCAACCATCTCTCCCTCCCTCCCTCCCCTGGCAGGTGGATCTGGGCCAGGACAAGATGGTGAGCGGCGTGGTGATCCAGGGGGGGAAACACCGTGACAGGAACGTGTTCATGAAGAGGTTCAAGCTGGGCCACAGTCTGGATGGAGAAGAGTGGACCATCATCAAAGAGGACAACAGCACCAAGCCCAAGGTCAGATGATGGTGATGATGATGATGGTAGTGATGATGATGGTGATGATGATGGTGATCAGCAGCTGCAGCTGATAATTTTTTTCATTAGTTTTAGAGCTTGTACAGTGTTTGTGATGTCATTAGTGAAAAGTGAGGACAAACAAATAATGTTATGAAAACAAAATATTTACAAAAACAATTTAAAAAAAAACAAGTCAACAACATCAAATAATTAAAAGTCCAATCAGAAATGAGTCCTTTCAGCTGGTGTCCAGTGGAACAACAACCTGTGGTTTGGCCAACAAGTCGGACCAGTGTCAGGAGGAACCAGTTACACATGACGACATTAGTTATGTAATGTAATTACAAAATAAACAAACAGTGATCAGTTACATTACTGGAGACAAATGTGTAATTAAATTATCTATAGAAATATTTGTTTTTGGGATTGTACGGTAAAACCTAAGCAAGATGTTGATGCTGCTCAACATTAAAAATGGTTGAGAACGTTTTCAACATTTCAAAGATTCAACATTTTAACCAGAGGAACCTTGTGACAAATTACATTCCCATCACATTGACAGTAACGTCTTTCAATCGAAACTTTAAAAAACAAACTGTGGCACTGCTAAAATGACGGTCTTATCTTGGTGGTGATGCTCGTTAAGATGTGCTTTGAATATGTGAAAGAAAAAAAGAAGAAGTAGGAAGCAAACCTCTTCCTGTCGTCTGTAATTGGTGAATGCCACCGGCGTGACAGCGCCACAAATTACAGACTACGATTCATACGGACACGACCGTGATGTTTGTCTGATGGGCTCAACAAACTTTGATATGAGAAGAAAAAACAGACGGCAAATAAATACAGGCGAGAAAATGAAAGACGAAGACAAGGGAGGGACGGCGGTTATATGGAACGCATGAATTCAAGCAATCACATGCTCAACACGCACGTGGTCCTCGCCGCCACAGAGACTCTGTTCTGACACAGTCTCAATAAATGTGGTTGTGGAGCTGCTACGAGGCTTCAGCTGTATTTATCAGACATGTTGATGATTTGCGTGTTCGTACTTTTACACTTGTTAACCGCAACACTTGACCGGCACTCGGCCACGTCTGCCTCGCTCCGTATGACGTATAATATACCAGTACAATGCAAGTACAAAAAAAGACATTTCACTGCACATTGTACCATCTGTAACTGAGAATGTGACAAATAAAAATATATTTGAAAAAAAATAACAGAAAGTAAAATATGTAATATACGATTACATATTGTGCAAAGTGCAAAGCTGCTACATCTAGCTAGCTTCCTAGCTAACGTTATAAATGTTATCAAAGCTGGCTACCTGCGGTAGCTAGCTAAGATGCCCATCTAGCTAACGGTCTTTTCAAGTATCTTCAAACATACCAAGAATGGGTCAATATAGTACAGTCAGTACAAAATGAATAAAGAAAAAAGATCTTCAAAACACTGCAGCCAGGTTTTTCTCTGATTGAAACACAGAGACACCGGCTCTCTTGGTGTTTGAAGTGACTTTCTAGCAACTTTGATTGTGACCCCCCAGGAGGAAAGCCATGTCACTGCTTAAAGAGCGTGCTTCCTCTCCTTGGGCCGGCGCTGCTGCTGCTGCGACATCCTGCTCTATTTGTTCCAGATGGAGGAGCAAGAGGAAGATTAGCTGACTGGCCCCTGCTGGTTTACTGCAGACGGAGGTTTACATGCTCCTCTGCTTCTCGCTGTCTCTTTCCTGTTTCTTTGTTTCCTGTTTTGTTTTGTTTTTTCTTTAAAACCACTTCAGAAGATGAGTGTGTGATGTGTGTGTGTGTGTGTGTGTGTGTGTGCGTGCGTGTGCGTGTGCGTGTGCGTGTGCGTGTGTGTGTGCGTGTGTGTGTGTGTGTGATACAATGACATCTAGTGGGAAAGGTTCTGGTGTTCCTCACTCAGGAAAAGGTTCATGTTTCATGTAGTATGTAGTCATGTAGTATCAAACATGTTAATTCATGTTTGATACTACGTTTGGCCAAAAAAATTGAAAAGGGATTCAGAGAAAAGTTTGTTTTAAGACAAAAAAAGACGTTCTGTGCTAATTTCTCAAATGATGCAAATGTGTCAGATAATGCATTGCAATGACTACAGTACAAAAATGAATACATAAATAATATGTAATAAAGAATTACAGTAAACAAAATAAAATAATATATTATTAATGATAATAATAATTTCATGTATTTTATTATATATAACATTTTTGATATAAAAAATAATTGTCTGCTTTTTCAAAATTTTGATTTGATTCAGATTATCTCCCATTCAGCCACTCATTAGCGTTTCAGTCGGTCTATGTACAAACTGTCACATCGTGACGTCATGACCTTTGATGCCACCACAGCTTTGGAAACCTCTGCAGTGTTTGCCGTGTTTGGTTTCCCTCCACTCGTCTCCCAGCGTGATGGTAACCGGTTTCATCTGCAGCACTCTGGTTCTGATTTCCTGGCTTTTGCTTTTCTGTCCTTTTTTCATTTTGTCTGAGCATCAAACCGAGTGACGCTTGATCAAAAGCAGACTCAGACACACAATATCATTTGTCCTCTTCTTGTTCGACACCAGATGGACGAGCCTTGCAGCCGCAGCGATGGCTGGAGAGCACAGGCAGCAAAGAACAGGAGATTTTTGTGACTTCATTGATTATGTAGGGTATGTTTGGTATTATGTTGGCGGGCTATTGTGTATTGTTTGTTAGAGACAAAGAAAGAAAGAGAGGAAGGAAGAGAGGAGAGCAAAGGGAAAGGAACTGGACCTGAAACAAATAAAACAACTGATGACTCCTGGGAATCGTTTTGAACCACGGAATTCACTGACATCACACAAGTTGCACAGACAACATGAAAACGATGATGTTGATGGTGTCGACACCACAGTCAGTGTCTGGTTCGGTTTAGGCATGAGGCGGAGAACATTGTTCCTGTTTTGAGTCTGCTGCTGTCATCTGAAAAGTCAATATTTAAAATGTTCTTATTATAAAACATCAACAGTTTGTGTTTCTGGTTTCATAATATTTCCCACACGATTGTGGAAGAGCAAACCCAGTTAAAAGACAATAAAATCTTCAAGACTCCTGCTTGAAGAAATTTAAATCTGTTGGACGTGTAACGAAGCTACGGTCAGAAGAACTCAGTGTCAGCTTATGTCTGCTGCCCCCAAGTGGCCTAAAACATATACTCCCTCCTTCCTCAGATATTCATGGGGAATCAGAACCACGACACCCCGGAGCTGAGGTCCATGGGTCCGTTGCTGACCCGCTTCGTCAGGATCTACCCGGAGAGAGCCACCAACGAGGGCCTGGGCCTCCGTCTGGAGCTGCTGGGCTGCGAACTGGAAGGTGAGTTTGATTCAGCGACATGGAATGAATCAACTCCTGTTTCGCCGTTAACACGTTCCTGTTCATCTGTGTAATGCAGACGGTGGTGGAGTGTTTTCATGAAACTAAATATTCCTAAAAACTTGGTAAAAGCAGAGATTCCTTTCCAGCTTCTTCTGTGTTTTTACCCTGAAGTGTCTTTTTGCGACATAAAAAAAAAAACGGAAACATTTTCTGTACACAAGAGGAAAAACAACAATTTTCCGAGGAATGAGTGTGTACAGGAGTGTGTTCACGGCCTCAGTCAGTCATCAAACAGCGAGCCGCTCAAACTTCAGGCTGCTTATCAGCAGCGTAATGAGAGAGAACAAGAGCGCCAGCAGATAGGGAGCTGACGCATGGAGTGTCAGGAGACTATCTCTGCTGCTGCAGCCGTCCACGCTGGATGGCCTGTGTGTGTGTGTGTGTGTGTGTGTGTGTGAGAGAGGGATGTCATCAATCTATCTGATGTTATATGACAACAGCTCACCCATGTATATAAACCACACACCAACTGTAAATTCACATACAAACATCAGCATCTGACACCTCTGGTACTGAACAGATTCAGTACACCTAAAAGAACTGTTCTACCCATCACTACTTCAGAAACGTCCACTATGAGTGTGTGTGTGTGTGTGTGTGTATGTATGTGTATGATATCAGCTGAAAAGTAGATCGGAAAACAATCTCTCAACTTCTTAACTCAGCTTGATGGTTTTGATGTAATTCCTGACCTTAGTGCTCCACCGGCGTTGTTGAGATGTTAAACAGATCCTCCAGTGAACTGAGGGTACAGTGGCCCAGGGTACATCCCTCCACCACGTTTGGTGAAACTCAACTCTGGTTTTGTGCTGAAACAACAGACATGGATGAAGAAAAAAAAACAGGTCAAATATAGACAGAGAGAGGAAGAGATGAGAGGAGGAGGAGGAGGAGGAGAGGAGGTG
>CAAKHB010003342.1:28743-52844 GCA_901007665.1 Aeoliscus strigatus
GGGGGGGGGGGGGTTCCGACGTCGACGAGTCGTCGAGTGGAGCTTTTAGCCGAACGACGTGATTCACACGTCCGTCCTCCCCCGTCGACGCCACAAACGATGGCACAGAACCGTCTGACACGTGAATCAGGCCAACGAGAACGGGGAGGAAAACCAACGGGTTTGATATCGTCATGGATTTTCTTGTCAAACTGAATAATTCATGTTGGGTTTGATCAGTGAAACAGGTGGAAACTGGACTTGTATTCACAACTACAGGTAAAACAAACACAAAATCACTGTTGTTGTCTTTTTCATTTTTCCTTTGGAATTCACACAAAGCACTTATTCGCTGTAAACTCGAAGTGTCGTCCGACAGCAGGAAACCCAACAAGCCTGCGAGAAGTCAACAGTAGTAGACGAGTCACTGTGTCGTCCGTCTGTCCACCTGTCCACCTGTCCATGTGACTCGGCAGACGTGGTGTTAAAATGCTAACGTTAGCGTTAGCTCCGTGTTTTTTTTTCTCGTCTTAGTTTCCTCCTCCGAGTTGATCTTTGCCTGTTTCGCCGCTGCTACGGTGTCTGTGTGGGAACGTCTGTTGCTTCTGGTGCTAGAAAGCATCGCTTCAGGTTTCGTACTGCGAGAGCAAGCGTGGGATCGACAGACAGATGTTGAAGTTGGTATTTTGAGGTTAATAAAAGTTGACCTTACGTTGGTTTCCAACTGGAACCAGCTGGGTATCGGTCAACTCCCGTGGCTGCTGACATGTCAGTTGCTGAGGTAGAAATGATTCTGAGTTCAGAGCATGTGGCATTGTGTGACTCCTAAAGGGACTGTGTCCGTTCTCAGTGACGTTTCATTGCATTTCTCACAAAACTGCAATGTGACCTGCTGTGAAATGGCAATTAAAAAACATTTGACATGAAATGTTATTTTGCTGCAGAAACACTTACACATCATTTTCTACAGGCTGAACTTCACCATCCTCACATTTCAGGGTTGTTGTTTTTTTCTAAATGAAATATTAATAATGTAGAAATGATGATTCCCTCCTGAATCAAAATTGCAGAATCAGTCAAAATAGGATGTTTATTTTTTTTCCCCAATGTCTTAAGTCCTTTATAATATTATAAAGAAAACTGTGGTTTCCAGAATGGCGACTGAAAGAAAATGTAACTTCATGTGTGTGTGTCCCGTGTCCCAAGAAGCTCAAACAGGAAAGGATGCTGCAGCACTAGACGTGAGAACAATGTTGCACTGATAATGTTTAAAAAGAAAATCTACGTGTTTATGTTGTTGATTTATGAAAAGAGAGAAGGACGGGGTGAAAGGACGGTGTCGGATCCTTCTCACGGTTTCAGATGACAATGTTGTAATTCTGAAATGTACAATTTATAGAGATGTTTTTCATTCTCGAAAAAGCTTATATGCGTCTCTTTGAAATTTTATTTACATGGAAGAATACCACCTTGTGTTTTTGTACTGTCACTGATGTATGTGCCATTGTTTTGATTTTTTTTTTCTTTGTAAGACAGGAAAAAATGTTTCGTTTTCCAACCTGCTTCTGTAATTTTGCTGTCTCAGATCCAGAAAAAAAAATACGAGAAAGGGTATTTGGCAGAAAGAAAAAGAAACAAAAAAAAAAAAAACGACGAGCAGTGAGGCCTTAAGTGACGAGGAATATTGTTTGTACTTTGACACCCAGACTCATCCGTCTCTGTTGTCTTGGATTCTGATCAGTGACTATTACATTCCAAAGAATTGGATCAAATAAATGTTTTCATTAAAAGCTGCACTGCTTTTCCTTTTTCAGGTACAAAGGTTAAGGGTCAATTCAATCAAACAACCCAGAAAACATCCAATGCAGTCAATGTGTTTGTCTTTGGAGCTTCTCTGCTATGTTGACACTACATAAATGTACATAAAAGTACCTTCATGATGAAATGTATGATTGTGACAAACATTGACTCATTTACAACCACATTACTTTATACCAATTATTTAAAAGAAAGAAAAAAAGAAAAATCATGCTTTTGTAATTTCTGTGAACCCAGTTACATTATAAAAAATAACGAAACAAAATCAAAGTTTAACATGGAGGAACATAGAGGAAGAGTGAGATCAGCTTATTTTATCTTAGCCTATATCAGCTTATCTGAATAGTGCAAACATTTAATGATGATTAGACTAAATAATATGAACAAAAAATATGTGAATGATTAATACTTTGTAAAAGAGTAAACAGTACGAATCTTACACATTCAGGTTTTTCTGTCTGTCTGACGCTGACCACTGGGTGGCAGTATTTCCCCTCCAATCCTGTGAGACGAGCAGCAGCATGAATCAGCTTCGTGCATCAGTTGGTTCTCTCACCAAACTGCCTCAGCTGTAGCAGCTGTATTTCACAATCTGCTGCGAATGCTCGGCTCAGCTCAGTCTGATTGTGTGTCAGCAGCTTTGTGTGTCACCGCAGCGTCACCGTGTCCCGTTGCCTGGGTCTGGCCACACGGTTGACACACAGCAACTTTCCCACACCACACTGCTGCTTTCACTGTGTGCAGGTCTGCAACCAGCAGCAGTGTGACCATCCTGCAGTCGGCGGGGGCCAAAGCCACAGGCTTCATTTATTCACTGATTTATTTCAGGCACTTTTTACACCACGTATGCGATATCCGTCAGTAAAATCACCTTCGTCAAGTCATTTCTTTGTGATAAGAGTTTAATTCAAAAACGATGTGGACATAAGCTCACACGGTCACACTACAACCTCTTGACCTATACGACCAAAACCAATCCTGATTGGATTTATGAACTGATCCCGCGCCATGTCAGGCATTTGTCTGAGTTGAAACCTGCGGTGCATCTGAGAGGCCCACCGGGCCGTAAACGTCCCCACACATTCCTTGTGCTTCAGCTGTTAGTTCCACAGGGGTCATCGCTCACTAAGAAAAGATTGTTGTGGATGTTGGAGCAGAAACGATGAGGAGACAAGCAGGTCTTTATTCCAAAGAGATTGAACATGTCCACAACACAGACAGACAGAATAATAGAACAAAGTAGTTTGGACAAAGAAATGGATCTAATGAAACCAACAACAACCTTTGTCAAAACCACTGAGACTAAAACCCCTCCTCCATAAAGGGCAGGTTTGGGCAGTGTACGACTGATTGTTGTCCCACGGACAGACGCTCCCACCTCAGCTGTAGATCTCTGCACTTCATCCAGAGTGATCATGGATGAAAGTATCGAGGGACGGCGGGTCTTGGTGGATTTGCAGTGGTCTGATACTCCTTCCGTTTCAATATGATCGCACAGTGCTCCTTGAGATGTTTAAAGGTCAGGAAATCTTTTGGTGTCCAAATCTGGCTTTAACCTTCTCCACAACAGTATCTCGGCGCTGCCTGGTGTGTTCCTTGGTCGTCATGATGCTCTCTGCACTTCAAACCGAACCCTGACACCGTCCCAGAGCAGGTGCATTTATACGGAGACTTGATTCCACACAGGTGGATTCTGTTTATCACAACCAGTCATTTAGGATCAACACTGGATCATTCAGAGATCCTCTCTGAACTTCTGGAGTGACTTCGCTGCACTGAAAGTAACGGGGCCAAATAATACTGCAAAGTTCAAACTATCCAGTAAATTCCGTTCCACTTCACGATTGTGTCCCACTTGTGACGCAAAATTAAAATTTTATATCTTTATGTTTGAAGCCTGAAATGTGGCGAAAGGTTGAAAGGTTCAAGGGGGACGAATACTTTCACAAGGCACGGGACACACTAAGTACGTGTGAGGCCGATATGTGAGGAAAATGACTTCACTTGATGATGATGATGATGATGGTGGTGATGGTGGTGGTGGTGGTGGTGGTGACTTCATACATAATTTGACCAGTTGGCAGCATCAGCTGTTGCGTTCTCATCATCCGTTAAAGAGCAGCTTCAGCTGTTGGATGTGGGGAAGATGACGGGTTCCTTCCAGATCCAGGTCTGCTTGTTCAAAAACAAGTTGTGACAAAACAGAAGAGTCGCTGAGTTTTATGTAAGACGTCATTTGTGTCACGTTAGGACAAGTAGATAAATATTAAAGTGACTTCTGTTCATAGTTTCATTTGCTTCATCTTTAGAGTTAAAATGCATTTGACAACTTACTAAGACGATGGTAACTCTCTAATATAGATAGTAACTACTATAGTTATAGTTACTATACTTATTACTATACTACTAATATAGTATCTACTAAATATAATAACTCTAATATGGAGTATAATAACCTACCTACATCTACCGGGGATATGTACATATATAGTATAGTATCCACTGTATATAGTAGTATCTACTAATGTATATTATTAGATACTATATTGCACTTATACATAGTATAAACTAGTAGTATACTACATACGACATAGTATATACTTGTATTATATTAGGTTATTACATCGTCTTTCATACATCATACTGCTGTGTGTGGGTGTGTGTGTGTGTGTGGGGGGGGGGTTCACACATTTGTCTATATGGGTTCACAGCTTCGGTGCGCTTGTTCCGTTGCCCTCAACGCGCCGCAGCTCTTCCGGTGTAGGCGGGGTCTAAGGTAAAAAAAAAGAGGAGGTTTGTTGAATTCGGTCACTAAAAAAACACCAGCCGACGGAGAAACGACTGTAACGTGCCCTGGAGAACCGGGGAGGACTCCCCGCTGTTTCACTATTTCACTATTCCTAGATGTTAATTCGCCAGCGCCGTGTTGGACGTACAAGTCGGCACGTCGGACCGGCGCCGTTCGTACGTGAAACAAAGCGAACCTCTGAACAATTTGAGCTAGTTTTCGCCTGATACTTGTATTTTATTTTTTTCTTTACTGGGACTCTTTAAAGGACCAAATGCCACTGTGACTTCCCCGAACAAATCGCTAATTCAAGGTGAGTGTTGTTCCAGTTCGACACACCAGTCTGCCGTGATAACGGCGACTGGAAAACTTCCCCGGCGACAAAAGGAGCGGAGGAAGGAATGTGTGTCTTCAGGCGAACTTCTGCCGGGGTTAGCTAACCACCGCTAGCTTGTTCATGTACGAGATGGTCGAACTCGTCTTGTCGTACCATTCCCCCTGGTATGGAAAATGCTGGCAGGGATCAGTTCCACCTCATGTCTGTCCCTCAAGAAAAGACCGTCTGGGCTCGGTCGAGAAATGGGAAAGTAGAAAGTAGGCCACTGAGGCCAGTATGGGTGTGATTTATTGCTGGTAAAACATTAATGTTCCTCACCATTCGCTCCTTTCCAAAGGCAAAACTATCGTGGAGGCTTTTCCACACCCTGAATGACATGTGTACTATCTTGCTTTAGCTCTCATTCGTAACACTTTGTCATATATTTGTACACTTTTATTGGTGTTGACGTCGTTGAGAACCACTCAGTGACAACACTTCCTGTTTGATTTGATTCACACTTTATTTAAGTTAAGGTTTAAGGTGCTGTATGTGCGTACTTTTGTTTAAAATGATCCAACAGTGTGTGTTTACAAGTACAGGTTAGCATGCTGTCTATGATCGGAAAGAGAAGAAGTATGTTCGTGTGATAAGCCTCGTCACATCGTTGTAATACTACGTTCTACCACTGGAGGCGATAGGGAGTTGCTTTGTGCAAGTTGTTCAGAAAAGTTGACATGGCTCTTGCCTTCAAATGACAAGTAACTTTCTGCTAGAAATGGGCCTTCTCTCAGCAGATGTCTTTGACATCTGTGGTCGAGGAGGAAACACTTCATTTAAGTTTCTCGTGCTTCACAAATGTCATATCCCTTTGGCAGTAGCATTTCATGGCTGACCGCAGCTGGATCTCAGTCTGGTGGACTGCATAAACTGCGGCTTAGGATGCAGTAGGACCACGGTGTCTGGGCCAGATTGGTTAACCAGGATGTCTTGTTGGTTCTTGCCCGCAGCTCTGATTCAGGATTGTTGACTGTGCAGTATGCACGTTTGTCAAGTTTCGTCTTGCTTGCCTCGTCCTCTTCCAGTGACAGGATCTGCAGCCTGAGGAGGTGTTTTTTTTTTGTTTTTTTTCTGTGGTAGCGTTAGATCTGTGCTCGCCAAGTTCTTGCGGCAAGGCGTCATCTCCATGACAATGGCATAACGCTCCCCGGGTTAAACGTCCTGTTTGACCATATGAACATTAGTTCAACGACTTGTGTGACACGGACAAATGTTTTCACTCAGTGCTTCCATAAAGTTAGTTGAGTCAAAAGACTCGCTCTTCGGAACGAATCGTTCACAAACAGGGCAGCACTACTATAGAGTATCATAATGACACAGTACCAGCGCTGTATGGTGGTGTGGAACACATGTGTTTGATCCTGAGCAGCAGGGATGGAATGATGATGATACATAACAGGCCTGGTAATTGTAGGCATGGGACGTGTCTGTGGACTGGAGCTGGCTCCCTTCTAGCTCACTGAGTCACTTCCCTTGGTTACACTGTTATGGTGTTTGAACACTGTGAGCTGTTCTCTGGTAGGAGCTGGGAGTGTGCGGGGCCGTAAGGGTCATTCAGCATTACTCAACACAAGGCCTTAACCCGGACACATGATTCATGGATGACGGTGCGTTGGGTGATCTCCAGAGGGGGCGTACAAGGTGTGACATTTGAACCGCCGTCATCTGCTCTGATCACTTGAATACATCTACCTGCAGATGTAAACCAGCTCTTAATCAAGGTCATATTGAGTCTTTGTAGGAAATGGGAACGATCATTTCTGCGGGGGTGAAAGACTTCTGATAAAAAACAGTGAGGACCGTGGCCAGGAAAATGGTGAATTGTTAAAGAAGTGAAGCTTTTAGACACTTGTGATCTGGCTCTATCGTTTCCTGAAGGTGCAAACTGATCCAATGAAGCCTCTGGAAGTTGTCACTGAATCATCCCACTCAGCGTCAAACTGAGTGAACTTCGGGGTCGCGTCAGAGAAGGATGGAAAGAGAGCCCCACGTCTCAGTCGGGTCATTCTTTCCACGCGGTAGTATGGAACTGGTTAAGGAGGAATGTGTTATCTCATCTCTCCGGGGAGGTTTGTGAGATCGGGATCTCCTCCATATGACGGGCAAACCCAAACAGTCAGTTTGCTCTGCAAATGGGAAAAAAAAGACGGCAGCTGCTGCGACTGAGGTATGATTAGAATGGATCTGCTACGCCTCTAATTCAAATGTGAATTTGCTTTGTGCCGCTCAGGGTAAAGGTATGGGTTGAGTGGGTGCGTGCCCCAGGCCCTCTAAATGTTTAGAATAGTATAATAGTAACTGATGTGCCCCAGTCAGCTCACGTTCCGTCAGCTACATCACCGTGTGTCTACGTGCTGCCTCGCCTGAAACTCTGACCTCACCTATTGAAACATGTAGAAACACAGGACAGAGGAGGCAGGCTGGGTTCCCCTCAAACACGCTGTGTTAGCAGTCTTCTTCCTGATCCTTCAACGGCCCCTGGAAGAAAATCAGCACAAGAAAAGTGTTGCTGGGGTGTGGTTTAATTTAGGAAATGGATGCAGAGTCGGGCCGAGTTGTTGAGAGGGCTGTGACTCTGCAGCAGGTGGGGGTCTGCAGGCAAACAGAGCTGGGGGGGGGGTTGGGCATCCACTACCAGATGACCCACCCAGCATGTGATAAGCACAGCTCACACCGGAGACTTTGTCGCCAACCTACTGTATTTGTTGCCTGACAGTTTCGATAGCATGTAGTGAGATGTGTGACACGACGTTAGCGACGTGTTAGAGGGCAGTGATGGGTGGTAAACCACAGAGAACCACACGTCGTGGCAGCGTTTGTACATTTCGTCTGTCCACCGTGTCAAAGAGACGGGCTCCTGCGAGCGTTGAACTCCACAGTCGGTCACACAGGTGCTGCATGTGGCTCACACACGTTTGTGAAGACCTCAAAGAAAGTCTTCTCACTCTGGACATTGGGCTTTGTTTTATGTAACCGTGCACACTGGAACCCCCCCCCACACACACACACTCACACACACACACCCCACAGGGATGCACAGTAGTTGCCAGTTAATGACATTTATGTCCAAAGTTGATGGACAAATCCAGTGTTCAGCCGTACAGCCAGGCGTGGTGGGGGCTGTTTCAACGTGGGTTTAAATGTGGTCTTTATCATGGGTCACTAAGCTCTCCCAGATGTGCTTTGCGACAACAACGAGCTCGCCTGTTGAACCTAGCGTGTGTTGCAGCAACAAGTCACCGAGGGGTCAGAAATACAGAGGCTGAGAAGCCGTGAAAACACATTTTCAGACAATCCAGCTCTTTCACGTGTACTTCACTGACAAACGAGCCTCATGTCCGTTCCCAGTGAATACGACTGTTCCCAGATTGAAGACATGTACGTGGTTTTCTTTCCCTAATAGAGTTGATCCTCCTAAGCTCTTCCAGCGGTGAACAGCGAACGTCTCCCCGCCTCGACGTTTCCGGGTCAATAAGCTAATCTTACACCGTCAATGAACAGAGGAAGTCCTTCCCAAAGACACACAGGTGACTCATGTCTGCAGGGTCTGAGTCAACGCGTCGCTGAAGTCCCTTGGTCTGATTTAAAGAGAGAACACCATCTGCTTCCCTCGCACACGGTTTGCTCCTCAAGGATTGGTCCCATTGCGTTTTGAAACATTTGGTCATCAGAAACTTCCAGAAAGGTCCATTAACCCTTTAAGCCCTGGGCTATTTTCAGGCCTCTGCTTGAAAATGTCATACCCATAAAAAAACGAGTCAGTCTCTGCAACCAGTTACAATAGAGCTAAGGTCAGAGAAGTTGTACTATCTTATGTATTACTACGCCTCTTTGGGTTCCCTCTTCTGATGCTTTGATGGATGTGGAATAAATATGGTTGTACCACAGCGGTAGAGGCAGAAATGTGGCGAGTGGGGTGACTCGGTGGCGCCACACAGGCTTTGATATTTGATAATTCATGTAGTTGGTGTTTGGGTCATGTCGACATGACTTCCGTATTCTTGTAGCCTGGGTTCTGATGTTCGATTTGATGTTCAACACTGTCTGACACGATTTGTTCCTCTTAAACATGAACACCCCCCAATTGGATGCTCAGGTTTGTCGGGTTAAAGGAACGCCACCGAAGGAATTCCCCCGTGAAGAAGGCGGGGAGGTCACACAGGGAGGTGTTTTTCTGCTGGACAACTGGCTGTCTGAGCAGAAGAATGCTGTCCGTGAATTTATAGGGGAGAAAGTGTGGCTCCGGTCCCTGAGGTGTAGTTTGAGACTGCAGATTGAATCAGAATATCCCGGGGCCGTCTGAAGCCGCACCAAGCAGCGCCGCAGAGGATTGAGTTTCAGCCCGCTCCGTACAGCAGCTGTTGGAAGAATTCTTGATAACACATTTGTAGGATGACCCCACGGATTTTGTTGCTTGGGTTTTTGTTTGAGGAAGCTTGTGGTGTAACATACAAATGTAAAGAGGAGTTAAATGACATGAAATACGTTTATATTAAACGGTTATGACTGTTACTGCCTTTGCTCACCGTGTCTTTATACGGTGTCTGATTATTATCGTTGTACTTCTACAACTTTAAATGGAAGATTGTGCAGCTGACATTCACAACCACAAACAAAGAGAGTGTGCCGTGTCTGAGTTGTCCAACCTGACCATACAAAGTCATGGTCCCCATTCAGTTTACACCTAATAATCTAAATACTCGTCTCTGCCATCTCAAAGGCTCATCCGCCATAGTTTGAAACATGGATGAGTAACAGGATGAGTAACAAGACTTCTGATGTGAACTGGACGCAGTTGTTTGTTCATCCTGTAGCACGTCGGTGGTTCAATTCCTTCCTTGAGCTCACAAGTTGTTTCTCAAGTCTTTTTTTCCTCTATGGTCCTATTATCCTCACACTAACAGTGTTTACAGTGACTGCCAGCCAGGAAGCACAAAGCCTCATGTGTAGTCAACTGATGTGTGTGACAGAAACGGATAACTGAGCAGGTTTCATGGTCGACGGTGGACGTTCACGTATGCTCCATTCAGACTGCAGTAGTTTTCCATTCAGAAGTCGTATGAAGGCTGATTTCTCGATTCCTGTCTTAACCTCGATCAATGACGTGGGCGTGTTTCATCCCGTGTCACAGCGATGGGTCTCAGACAGTTTCACTTTAGGCCACAGAGACGTGCACACTCACAGCTTGTCTTGCCGTACGAACATCGTAACGTTGTTGTTATGCGACATCGGGGGGATGAGGTTGAAGGCTGGAGGTCGGGCGGTGACACCTCGATACGGAATGTGTGCGTATTGGTCGGCTGTGTCTTCAAATTCCTTCACCCAGATTTGAAAAAAGTGTGTTTTCAGGCGACGCGTTTCCAGGATCCGTGTGGACGATGGGCCTGAACTGAACTATGCTTTTACACACCAAATTGTGTCCGACGGGCCCTGAATCGGTCGTTATCAGCTCTTATCAGCTGTGAGAACGGACTCTTCGTCAGAGCCACTGGTCACAGACGGAGGTTTCCGTGGCGATGAATGTGAAGCTCATGCTGCGTACGCAGTTACCTTCCAGTGATTGGAGAGCCCGTGAGGCTTTCGGTCTGTCAGCTCCCTGCAATTTGCAGCCCCATGCAGACAAAACCCCCCAGAGTAGTAAACAAGGCTGGTCTTCAGGAATGTTGGGGAGGAGCCTTGACGGTATAGAAAGTTTCTGCTGTTTGTGTTGGCTGGAATTCAGTGTTAGTACTGTAGGTTGATCCTGACTTGGTCATTAGAGTAGCTTCTCAGCGTGAGTACGGCCGGAGCTTCTTATGTCCCAGTGACATCATCGTGTCGTGGTAGTTTTTAGATTTGTGTGTCCATCATGGCTAGAAATAGTTAATAACAATAATTTCTCCTTCTGTTCGTACTGATTGTCATTTCCTGCCCTGTTGCTCCAGCCTGTGGAGTACGGTTAATGAGATGAACATGTCTCCATCCATGGGGAACAGCTGGCTGCTGCTTTCTTGCCTGGTACCAGTGGTTAGACTAGAACTGAGTAGAGCTTATTTCCATTTGTACAAGGTACATGAGTCAGTAGTAACAAACTGCACAATCAATCACCCCTGGTCCAATGACACTAACGGTCCTCCACCCGCTGCAGGGACCGACGGAGACGAACGTGTCGTTGACTTCCTCCCCATCGCAGCGTGACAAATAAATGACTAGATAAGACTCGTTTCACAGGATGTAGTTGGTGCGTTGTACCCTCTGACCCACAGCGCTGCAGGAGAACACACAGCCACGGTGGTGGCTGCGAGGTGTGACTTCATCACATTGGACTCCTTGTGGACCGTTAATGTCCTACACATTGCCTTTTTTGGGTCACAGCTGTTTTGACTTCACTTCTGTCAACACCACCTCACTTCCTGTGAGAAGGGATTATGTGAACAGTCAAGGAAGTGTGTCACAGGAGTTCTGAGGACTGGCTGAGGTTTTGGAGAAGGTGTGGACATACAGTATGTATCCAATAGGACCTTTCCTCTATGAATAGGATTCTAATGTTTTGGTTTTTTTTTATTGCTGAGGAAGAGTACTGAACACACATTCGTCGTCCATCTTGATGATTGTAATCCTGGCTTAGTTCTGTGGTTGATGTTGTGTCTGGTTGCTTGGTAGCTCAGCTCTCTGGCTTGGAGAGGCACCGCTGGACTTAATAAAGCCTCAGTTCTTCCTTTGAAGCTTGACTTCTTCACTGTGGTAACGTTTCTTACATGGACCGCTGCCCCTCTGTAAATGTCATCAACGTCAGTGGGACTCATTGTGAGTCGCTCTCAACAGTGTAAATGTACGTTCTATGAACGTATGTACAATGAATATTTCAGTGTTATAATTGTTCCTCCATGTTTGGAAAAGCCAAAATGACAACCATTTCTTCAGGGATCTGTTGTGTCTGTTCAAGATGCCACGTGGCAGCGTTAGGAACACTGTGTCGTCATCTGTTTGTCTGTATGGTGTCAGTGGATGTAGGAAGAAAAATCAAAAACCCCAGCTCTGTCTAAAATAAACCTTTGACGTGGAAAGAAAAAAAAACATCTGATCATGAGCCATCTCAGACAGTGGAGACCGAAATCAGACGTTAGACACCTCCTTTGGTGTTACATCAGAAACCTTTTGATCCGTTTACCTATGAAACTAACCCAGTATGTGTCATTGACCCCTCCAGTCTTTGTTGTTAAGAACAGCAGAATAACAGCGTTTTTTGTTTTGATTCTAGATGGATCTACGGCTACTTTTGATAACAACTTTATCAGCAGTGCTTAGCGGCAGCAGAGCACAACAAGGTAAGAACCTTTCATTTGTTTACTCCCATATATTTTAAATATTTATAATCTCTTTCTCATGAATATTTTATGACCCTTTGGGTCCTGTTGGTGAGTGGTGGGATGTTTTTTTTGGTTCTTTGCTTTTAACCAGCTGCATTCATTATTTGGAGATGTGCCTGGAGCTTTTTTTTCTTCTTCTTCTCAGCATGACTCAGTTTTGTGAAGTGGGAAGGGGTTTGGAAGCTGTTTTCAGTTAGTGAAATGGGACAGCTGTTTTCTCATTTTGTGAGACGCTGACCCTCACTGCTTCTTACTGTTTCTTTCAGAGGGAAGTATATGCATAAAGGCCAATGCACAGTCATGTGGGGAATGCATCCAGGTTGCAGAGGCGTGTGGCTGGTGCTCTGATGTAGTAAGTGGAATCAATGTCGTATGTTCCAAAGAAACTGCAGTGACATTTCTGTTCTGATCTGAAACATATTTGTTTGTTTTTGTTCATTTGGTGTAAAGACACAGCTGCATTTTGTGACCATTCTGTGCAACCAGACTCGTTTAAAAAAAAAAATAGATTTGCCAGTGCTAGCGCTGTAGTACATCTCCCAGGCCTGTAAGTGGCACTGTAATGCTGCCACAGAAACACACCATAACAAAGAATTAGACATGAGCACACAGTGTAAACAAACACACTCAGGGGAAGATCGCTGAGAGTACAAATGGAATAAAACTGACATATGTATGTGGACAGATGAATTCACATTCAGCAGCTCCTGTAGAACCACCACAGCACGGTGAGCTGCTGTTGTTGTTAGCAGGGTTCACGTGTGTAGGCTATGGGCAGTACACACCCAAGCGTAACAGTGCTGTCTTCAGATTTATTCACCTTCAAGGCCTGCGTCTGTAGTTCCGTACGCTGGTAATTTCATCAGCTGAGGGGTTAGATCGGCTGTTTTCAGGTACTTTAGAGCAGCAGAGCTCACACAGGAGGGAACGGAGGCCTCTGTGGGGCTGTGGGTTTAAAAAAATAGGTCATTGGACTAGATTTGGTTTTGGCTGAATTCATTGTCCCTCAGTCTTCACCGTCATACATCATGTGCGTCCAGTGTGTGTTCTCAGCCAGATCATCTGTTTCTAATCGTCTCCATCCAGCTAATGGTCTTAAAAAAAAGTCTATTTAATGAAAGATGCTGCAGCACAAATCAGCTTTCCACGTAACAGTCACCATATAAGAAGGCCGTGATTATTCTTCAGAGGCAGTTCCGTGTCAAGTCTCTGATGTGTGTCACTGTGCAAGTTGTCGACTTGTTTGTTCATGCCAGTCCCAACGTGATGAATTCCTCTTTCCAGATGTGTCTGCAAGCATTTGGTGAAGAACAAGTCAAGTCAGATTTTAAGCGTATGGCAGCAAATGACAAGAGCTATCTCATTACATCTGACCTGGGTCTCTTCAAATCTAAAATGTATTTATTTTGGATGGCTTGTTGTGACACTTTTATTTTATTCCATTTTATTGCTTTGACATTTGTCAGTTGTTTTTTTTTTCAATTTTTACCAATTATTTTTTACATACTGTGGATCACTGAAATGGTTGTTGTCAGTTGTTTTGCCCAGAGGGAATATGGGCCAGTCAGTGGAGTTTTGAAAATGACAAATATATCGTCAGTTTGTGTCTTCTGTTGCATAAACCCGAAGCCTGAGGGCCATTATTCCAACTCACGCACGCCGCCCTCTTTCTGCAGGACTTCCTCAGCGAGGGTGAGTCGAAGTCGGCCCGCTGTGATGACCTGGAGTCCCTGAAGGCCAGAAAGTGTAGCAAAGTGGAGAATCCCCGCGGCAGCATCACCATTGACAAGAACAAGCCTGTCACCAACCGCAAGAAGGATGTGACTGAGAAACTGAAACCTGAGCAGATCACGCAGATCCAACCCCAGAAGCTCACCCTGACACTGCGATCTGGTAAGAGGGTGGTGTTCTGAAAACATGGACGCTCTCAGGAGATCTGATGGCTGCTGATACGTTCTGTTCAGTACAAGTCTCCTACAAACCAGTGCTGGGTGTCAGAGGAGCAGTCAGGTCTAGGAGCGTGTGTGTTTGTACTTCTGCGTCTCTGTCGGCGTAGCTCTGGTGAATCTCTCTGTCATGATTTTTTTTTTCCTGTTATCTTTTTTTAAATCGTTTATCTGTTTCCGTCAAGTGCTAGCGACTCAAAGTGAGCAGATCCTGTTACCGTAGCAACTCCAACAAGATGGGCATCTTTTTTTCTTTTTCCAGTCCAAAGTCACCCTTTAGTGTGTTACTTTTTTCTCAGCAAACACTAAAGTTCCTCTCCGATAGCTGGGAAAGTCACATGACGCAAACAGTCCAATCACAGCTGTGGCTCTCTGAGGAGGTCATGTGTGGAGAGGTGAACATGATGCTAAGCCGCTGTACCCTAGGCGGTAGGCGCCGCGTCGACACGGGCCCTACTGAAGCATGAGTTGGGCTTTAACGTGGTTCTGTTGAATGTGTGTGATGTCATGTGCCATCTGGTCATCCCTGTGTCGTCAGGCGAGCCCCAGACCTTCGACCTGAAGTTCAAGCGGGCTGAGGACTACCCCATCGACCTGTACTACCTTATGGACCTCTCCTTCTCCATGAAAGACGATCTGGAGAACGTCAAGAACCTTGGCACGGATCTCATGAAGGAAATGCAGGAGATTACCTCGGATTTCAGGATCGGTGAGGAGACCATCATCGCACAGAAAACAAAGACGAAAACCGTTGCAGATGTGTTACCGTTTCCGCGTCTTCCCCTCCAGGGTTCGGCTCCTTTGTGGAGAAGACGGTCATGCCGTACATCAGCACCACGCCGGCTAGACTCATCAACCCCTGCACGGGGGGCCAGAACTGCACCAGTCCCTTCAGCTACAAGAACGTCCTGAAGCTGACCAACAAAGGAGACGAGTTCAACCAGCTGGTCAGTCAGCAGCAGATCTCAGGCAACCTGGACTCTCCAGAGGGAGGCTTCGACGCCATCATGCAGGTGGCCGTCTGTGAGGTGATTTGACTTTGGCTTCAGTCTGCCGTCCGTGTACAAGGGAGCGGGAGTGTATGAAATACTAACGAGGACGGTATCCGACGTTCCCAGGAGCAAATTGGCTGGAGGAACGTGACCCGCCTGCTGGTGTTCTCCACCGATGCCGGCTTCCACTTCGCTGGTGACGGCAAGCTGGGCGGCATTGTCCTGCCCAACGATGGAAAGTGTCACCTGGAGAACAACATGTACACAATGAGTCACTACTATGTAAGAGGTTTATCATTTATTCAGTGTGGAACACATCCCAGGAGAGCTGAGCGGGCCTCAGCTGGACCTTCTGACTCTAATGGCCTCGCTCTTTGTCCACTCAGTGGCTGCGTGTCCTAATGTCTGAATGTGTTTGACAGGACTACCCCTCTATCGCCCATTTGGTCCAGAAACTGAGCGACCACAACATTCAGACCATCTTTGCCGTCACCGAGGAATTCCAGCCCGTTTATAAGGTAAAAGTCTTATTTATGCGTCTGCGTTGAACTGACCCTACGTCGCACCCTAAGCAGCCATGGAGGTCCGTGAGCTGCAACACGTAGTTACATTTCTGGAGAGGTGCGTGTCAAGCTACACCGTAGGCAACGCGTCAACGCAGACACTACGCTGTCAGTTTGATGCAGAAGCCTAATTATGGTTTAGTCCACGTAAAAAAAAAACACTTGTTTTTATCTGTTGTTGTTTTACGTGGACCTTTTGTCTTCCCCACAGGAGTTGAAAAACCTCATTCCCAAATCGGCTGTTGGCACGCTGTCGTCCAACTCCAGCAATGTGATCAAACTCATTATTGACGCTTACAACGTGAGTCTACCTTTTTATCGCTCTGCTTTCCACTCTTGGGGCTTTATCTTTCTAGAAACCAGCTTATCAGACTGTGTCCATGTGGATGAAAACGTAATATTTTCTTGGCATGGTTATTACGTATTCATTCAAATTCATATTACAAAAATGGTCTGACTACATCCAGATTACAAGTCAGCAGTGGAACAAGCAGTAACTCAGGCATAAATGCATCGCCTGACAACGGAAGAACCTGCAGTGAATCCTCCTTCTTTTCCTCTCTTCTTGGACAGTCGTTGTCGTCTGAAGTCATCCTGGAGAATGGCAGGCTGCCAGAGGGGGTTTCAATCAGCTACAAGTCCATCTGTAAGAACGGCGTGGAGGGAACGGGGGACAACGGCAGGAAGTGTTCCAACATCTCCATTGGTGACGAGGTAGATAAAGTCCTGTGACTACAGCACAAACCGTCACCAGCTGAGCTGCGTCTGGGAAGAGCTGCGTCTGGGAAGGGCTCCGTCGGTCTGATGCCTCAACATGCTCTCTTCTGATTCACAGGTGTCCTTCAGGATTTCCATTGAATCTGAAAAGTGTCCATCGCATGACAAAGCTGAGACCATCAAAATCAAACCGCTGGGCTTCACTGAGGAGGTGGAGGTCGTGCTGAACTTCATCTGTGACTGTCAGTGCGCGAAGGAGGGCGAACCCAACAGTAAGATGTGTGACAACGGCAACGGCGCCTTCGAGTGCGGCGCGTGCAAGTAAGTAGGAATTCGCACACAGCAGCCGTTGGTGTTTGTTGGTGTCATGTGACCCTCCAGGTCTGAGCAGAAAATAGAACCGACCCAAAGACGATTCTGGCCAAATTTTGCCCGTTTCATGGAGTTGCTGCAGTAAAAAAGATCCGCTCCCTTTCAGTCGCTGTCGCTTGAAGTAAAACGCTGATAAATGGTGGGAAAAAAATTAATATGGTGATGTGATTCAACGCAGAAGCATAAATATAAAGTGACTCTTTATGGCCACTAAAGAGCCACAAACACAAACTGTGAACATGTTACGACTTCGTAAATGTGTTAGCATGACGTTACTAGCTAGCAAGTCCTGTCCCACCAAGTCCTCAAAGATCTCCATTCAAATTCAGCATTGATACATGTGCATTATGAAAACAGTTTCTTTTCCCAAATGTTCAGTTTGGTATGACTGACAGCTCCTCGTGGTTCCACCTCCTCTTCTACCTCAGGTGTAACGAGGGACGGATCGGACGTGAGTGCGAGTGCAGTAAAGACGAAGTGAGAACCGAAGACCTGGACGCCAACTGCAGAAAAGACAACGGTACAGACATCTGCAGCAACAACGGCGACTGCGTCTGCGGCACCTGCGAGTGCAAGAAGAGGGAGAACCCTGCTGAGATCTACAGTGGAAAGTACTGCGAGTGCGACAACTTCAACTGTGACCGCTCCAACAACAAGCTCTGTGGAGGTGAACGCGGAGAATAATGTTAAATGATATAGAATGGTCTCTTGTTGTCATTGTACCTTGGAGGTACAACAAATAATTGATGATAATAATGTCCGGTTTTCAAATGATTTGTTCAAACAACAAATCTTTCTGGTGAGCAAGGTACTGAATCACTTCATTGACCTGTGCTGACGGGCGCCTTTGCTCCACCAGGACACGGCCGCTGTGAATGCCGGGTGTGCATCTGTGACGCCAACTACACCGGCAGCGCCTGCGACTGCTCCCTGGACACCTCCACCTGTCTGGCCAAAAACGGACAGATCTGCAACGGCCGTGGTACCTGCGAATGTGGCATCTGCAAATGCACCAACCCCAAATTCCAGGGTCCGACCTGTGAGATCTGTCCCACCTGCCCGGGCGTCTGCGCTGAGCACAAGTGAGTTCTGAAGCAGGAGTACAACAAAACGAAGACACGCAACAAAAAAAGTCGGTCAGACCCCTCAACTTTTACATTTTCATGAGGAGGGCCCTCCTTTTTTAAAAAATTTTATTTGGTTTAAATTTTTTGGTTCTTTTTTGGTTTTCTTTCAGTAGACATAAGACGTCCTGTCCCCCCCCATCCAGTCAGAACCCCGAGACCTTAAACGGAATGGAATAAAGCCAATCAAATGTGTTTTTCATGTAAACTTCAATTCAGAATAACTGCTTTCATGTAAACTAGAAGGCAAATACTTAAATTCGTAATGTTTCATTCAGAATAATTCTGAATTAAAAAGCACCATGTAACCGTAGCTATTCTTAGTGCTTGGAGAGACAAATGCGTTGGAGCTGAGGTCAGACAGTTGCGACCTCCACACGTTCACGCTGTGACGCAGCGGAGAAACCCACACCTCAGAGAGTGACTCGGCCTCGGCGTTTGTCCCCGCAGAGAGTGCGTGCAGTGTCGCGCATTCCAGACCGGCGAGAAGAAGGACACATGTGAGCGCGACTGCAGCTACTTCCAGCTGATCAAGGTGAAGGACCGTGACAAGATGCCCCAGCCCACAGACCAGAGCTTCCCACTGACCCACTGCAAAGAGCGCGACGCCAACGACTGCTGGTTCTACTACACCTACGCCATCAGGAACGACACCAAGGAGGTCTATGTGGTGGAGGTGTTAGGTAGGAGCATGTAGATCACCTGACAAAGGACTGAAACCATGAACGTATTTACAACGAAAGGAGTGTACTATCTACTATCATTAGTTAGAAAAGGATATGACATCATGGTTGTACCAGATTATACAATAATATGTATATATATATATATAATATGTATGTATAACAAACAAACAAACAAACGCCGGCAAAAACACAACCTCTTTGTCAGAGGTAAAACCACAAGAAAATACAAAGTCACATTTAAACAATGTTAAAAAAAAAAATCTAAAACGTGACGTCAGACATCAAACACTCCTTTTTAGGTTTTTCCCTTCTTTTGGAAAGCACTGGACGTTAGAAATGACTGTCAGTCTGTTCATTCTGTGATGGATTTATAGAAGAAGGTGGACTGGCTGAAAGCAGAGCTTCACTCAGCACGTGATTGAAACCCCCTCTGTGTTTCAGAGTGCCCAGCAGGACCCGATATCATCCCCATTGTCGCTGGCGTCGTCATCGGTATTGTGCTGATCGGTCTCGCCTTGCTGCTCATCTGGAAACTGCTGATGATCATCCACGATCGCCGGGAGTTTGCCAAGTTTGAGAAGGAGAAGATGAACGCCAAGTGGGACACGGTGAGACACCATGTGACACATCATACACTGGTATTAGATTGAAAACGGCTGCGAGAGGTCAAAGGCTCAGAACAAGAACTGAGATGTGGGAAAGATCCTCATTTGTCCTCAGTCAACCTCAGATGCTGCCCCCCACTGTCCACGTGGGGCAACTGTACGGCCTTAAATGGCAATGATGCAGGACCGAGAGCTGCTGTCGCTGCTGCTCACTGTGCAGAAGAACAGTCATTTTAAAGTAAACGTACCCTGTGAGGAACTCACTCGGTGAACGTTTTAGTTGGTTACATCAGCTTGATACTCTGTTCACCCTCTTATTTAAACCAGACACAACTACATGAACCATCATCTTTTTTTTTATCTGACAGTAGAAGAATTCCTTTATTGGTTTCACATGGGGAAGTTCTTTCACATTTGATCCATCAGCAGGCAGTAAATATTGGGTTCCAGCTCGACTCTACCCAGCTTTTTTGCGTTTCCACTGGTGATAGAACCTGGTAGCTGGTTTTTTTTTTTCAGTTCCACCTCCATCAAAGTTCCAACCGAACCAAGCTGGTATTAAACATGTGACGCCACAGAGGGCCGTCCTCTGATCGGTCGCTACAGACAGAGGGCCGGCTCAAGCGTTACCTTCCACACAGCAGTCTACCGGCGGTTTTACCGGGTATAGGGATTCGGTTGTTTATTCCTCGTCGTGTTCTCATTGAACACACACTGTGGTCATTTTTCTCAGTTTTGGTCGGTTGGAACAGTTCTTGAACGGTTCCATCTCTCTTTTCTTGCTCTGTCTGTCACTAAAATCCAAGAACAGTCGTAACTTCACCATCTCCTCCATGTTCTATATCGTTTATGTGTTTGTGTCATGGTAAAAAGTGCTGACATAGCAATTTTGAGCAGCCAGCGCCGTGACTTCAGCACCCACATTGAACAGGAACTGAACTGTCGGGGCAAAGCGCCTAAATCGAGCCGAGCCGGAGCTGTAGTGGAAACATGCCGTGTGTAAACATGCAGTGCCACAGCTGCCCCACTGGTGATGACCACATATGGACATGACAACAAGAACGATATCCCACTGAGTGGTAACAAATTAAACTACAGGTCCAGGTAAAGACAGTGGGATCAACTGAATAATAATGAACAATAAATCAGAACGTTCATCAGTATGTACAGCAGCACTCAGACGTCCACTTCAGTCTTTACTTCCACCCTGACTGGTGTTTGTCTTCATGTTGTGTGTGTGTGTGTTACAGCTGGGGTCACGACTATCCACCTCGTAGTTTGTGTGTGTGGCAGACTTTCTCTCTGACTTGTCCTGCTTTATTTTGTTTCCTGAATTCCTGTTTTCCCTCTGTTTTCTCTCTATTCTTCCTTCTACACATCAGCAAGGGAATCCGATATACAAGAGCCCTGTTAACCAGTTCCAGAATCCCAGCTATGGGAATCAAAGCGCTGCTCTCTAAGTCTGAGTGTGTATCCCCTGCTGCCTTTGTGTACCTGCATGTCTGTGCGGCGTGCAGGTTCATGTGACCTGATGGTGTGTTGCAAGGAACGACCGTCAAAGGTTTGGTGATGAGATGTTCGCCTACTGGCTTCGGAGAACTCTTTATAGAATTAAGAAGTTCTCCGTTGCAAGGAAGGGGGAACAGTCTGGGGGAGTTGTCATATGATTTTTGTCAGCTCCTATGCACCTGTCCACCTACGGGTGTGTACGGGTTTAGTGCTTTGGTGCAAAAAGCAATAACATGTAACACGTTTGAACCCACTGCTGCTTTCTACAGGGGCCTGTTCCAGATAACAGGTGGAGTGAAAATCTGGAGGTTTTTTTTAATCCTGAAATGAAGGGAAACTGCTGATTTTTAGTTCTATTTTCATGTAAAGTGGCAGAAATCAAACCAAATGTCTTTAAGGGTACATTCAGTTGAATTCAGTTTATCAGTAACACTGAAACAAGGGAAATTCTACAGTGTTTTCCTCAGTTCAAGCTTATTATCCTGAGGATTTTCACTCAACCTACGTCCTGGAACGGGCCCCTGGATGCATTCTGCTGTTTGTTGTCAACTCCCCTTTGACCTGCCCGTCGTCCGCTCACTGGCCTTCTCTCTCTCTCTCTCCTCTCTCATCCAGGGTGAGAATCCCATCTACAAAAGTGCTGTTACAACTGTCGTCAATCCAAAGTACGAAGGCAAATGATGGAGCTCGGCCTTCACTGTGATGGAAACACTGTATGGAGACGAACACGGGGGCGAAGGGAGGGACGGGTTTTCTAATGCTCACTGTTGTAGCCACACAATTGATAGCAATGCATTTTGCCACTGTTTCCGTTTGTCTTACTAACTTGTTTTTATTTTCTATGCATCTTCTTGGATTTGTACAGTCTGTATAAATGTGGGGTTCGAGTTTGTCTTTGAATTTTTTGCCTTCCTTGAAGTCCAGACTACAATACTTATTTGTAAATTGTCCTCCCCAGGTCTGGCAAGGTAACATAACCTAGCTGTGCCTTTTTTTTTTTTTTTTTTAAAAACAACAAAACTCAAGCTATCAGTGTTTTATTGAGAGGGGGTTTGTATGTAGAGAATGAATGACAGCAGTTGAAGTGTTCCAATCCCATTAGGGAAAAAAAAAAACAAAGCCAATTTCTTGCAGGTGAGCTAATCTTGACTGTTTTAAATCATTTCCATTGAGTAACATTTGCTTTCAGGATTGAAACTCGTCAAATGTGTGGATGTGTGGGTTCTGTGTGAAGCCATATTCATATTCACAGAACAGGACTGAAGGCGACAGTATGTTTGTTGTTTTTCTGTGTGACTTCTTTCATCTGAACAATCACTTTAAATGTGTCTTTGTCTAGAAACGCTATTGTCGTAAGTTGTGTACAGTCATGTTCTGTTTGGCTCCAGGTTTTAATTGCTTGATTTAAAAGCCAACTCAGGTCCTCTTAATTTTTAACAGTAATGCCAAATATACATAAACATGCCTTATTTCTAACTAGTTTTGCTTTCATTGAAGTTGTTTTACTTCTACAATCGGAACATGTTTCCATTCGTTAGTAATTCCACTTAACTCGTTTGTGGTGCCTCGATCAAACTTTTTTTTAATTGAAAAAGCGGTATGGGAGTGGTCTAAATAAGTCTAGATTTTTTTTTTTTTAAGAAAAAAGGTTACTCTTTTCACCATTGTTTTTAAGTGCCTTTTTTAACGTGTCCCATTCCCACAATTCACATTTGAAATTCTGTATTTCAGAAATTATTTATTGAATAAAGATTGAAAACAATGTACTCTGTTGTTCAACCATGATGTTGCGCTGTTTCCGAACCTACCATGCGGTTTATCTCTTGTTCCAACAAGGTCTGTTTCAACTACGCGAATACAATTTGAATGCGGGCAGAGGGAATTGAAACAAATTTGCTAACAAAACCCTGATCCAAGGAGCTCAGATGTCATTGATCCGTGCTTGATCAGTAACAAATCTGTCAGTGTAGGTGCTGATCGATGATGTGAAAAATATTAAAGACAGGACACTGGTCATTGAATAAGAGTGTATATGGAAATGATATCAAATATATTTGTTTTTACATTAGTATAAATATACTAAGTAGCCTGACTAGTATATTGCAGTATTTTCTACCAACACAGTGTGGCTTCGTGGTAAATCTTGCTGGTTTTAATCAAATGTGTTGTGTCCTTTTAAACCCAAACAGTCTTTAAAATCCTGACAGTCGAGTGGGTTAAAAACAAGAGGAGTAACATAACGCTGCGGGCCAATCACGTCCCGTACTTTCGCTTATGGGCGTGACGTCACCGCTCAGCGCTCTCCACAGGTGATTGGTGGCTTCGCCCGTCCAATCAGGTCGCGTCTTTCACAGCAAAGTTGTTAACCCCCAACAGTAGCACTTTGGTGTCCACCTCTCTAGTTTCAACCTGCCTCACATCGACAGGCAAATACTGACTTTTCGTCGCCTAAAAACGGCGTTTTTTGACGGGTTGGATGACGAGCACACACCGGGGCTTCATGTCGGGTCTCGGCTCATCGAGTGGGATTTATTATGAAGACAAGAAGTAGCTAACGTTCATGTTAGTTCGTCCCTCTTTGGCTAGCTGCGTCGTTTTGCCTTTTTTTATTATTTTTTTTTTTAACTTCGGACTGGCAGAGATGTTCGCCAGCTACCTAAAAGTTTGCTGAAATGCCGAACTGGTGAGTATTTGTGATGTGTGAATGTGTTCCTATTAAAAACTTGAATCGATGGCCGCTTTGAAAGGCCCCATCGCGAACAGTGTTTCTGGCATCAGATGATTACATACACGCAATCAAATTCCTAGCTGGTCAGCTGGATGCAATTCAGCACTAAAACGCCAAGTTTCTAACCACTTTGCTGGCTCGTACAGGAAGCAATTGGTTGTGTCGGTCGACCCAGGGGGATACGATGTATATCGCCATAAAAACAAAACAAAATGTACTTCTGGGTTCGTTGATTAAAGGAAAATGAAAACAGTGGCGGAAGGACCTAGCTTAAAAAAATACACACCTCAGTAGAAAGGTGGAGGTGATGAACCCAGCAGTGCTTCAGTTAGAACTCTGACATGAATCCACGGTAGGATTGGTCATCGTGTGTGCATGTTGTTGGGAAGTTGTTGGATCATGTGTGTGTGTGTGTGTGTGTGCGTGTGCGCGCTGAACAGTGCCAGGCAGCTCCTGTGGTCTGCTGGGGAACTGCTCGGCCCTCTGGCCTACATGTTTCCTTCTGCCCCTGCATCGTCAGACCCACAGCAGCTCCCTCAAACACCCATT
>CAAKHB010003342.1:52864-97345 GCA_901007665.1 Aeoliscus strigatus
CCCCCCCCCCCAACATGGGCTTTAACCACCGACTGTTAGCCAACAGCTTCACAGGACCACCAGCATCCACTGATGGAGCTGCACTGTCATTGTAAGATTGTTCCAGCTTCCGCCACGATTGGACTGAAAACAATCTGTCAGGACAAAACAATCTGTTTGTGTTGAACTACAAGAGGACAATAAATGTGGCTCCCCGTGGTTTCCTGTGATTGTGTGAAATCAGTTGGTGTTGAGGACAACCCCCACCCACCTGAGAGCTTCCCATGCTAATATAAGTCTGTCAGGACTGTGTACGTGTGTATGTGTGTGTGTGTGTGTTGACATTAGGTAATTCGTAAACACATATGTAAATAGACACAATGCACATATGTACACAATACATGCAACAACAAAAAAAACAAGTACAAAGATGAGCAAATGAATGCTAAAGTGACCTGAGAAGTGGAAGATATAAATATGCATCGGAAAAATAAGAACTGAGGTGAGTAGCGGTGGTGACTTGTTCGTCAAACACAAAGACTGCATTGAATAAATCGATAAATCTCTAGTCAGTGGCAGGAATTCTCTGTTGTGCTCTTGGTTCCTCTTGCCAGACATGTGCACACAGCATGTGTTTATTAGTTATTACACACAGCAACAAGCACCTCTGGCCAGTGAACCTCAAACCACAGCTGGAGCTATTAGTTTTCACATGAATTCACTTGTTTTGAAATGAATACAGTCTCCCTCCAGATCAGTGTTTCAGCACAAATTCACGTGGCCTCAATTACAGGCCTGAAATCATCACCAGACCTTTTTTGTAGCATATAGACTTTAAACAACCACTAGCATGGACATGGTCGCTTGTAATTTATTATTCATTAATCAATCTGTGGTAGTCAAAAGTCCATGGGTCATAGAACTCTACAGACTAATGTAGTTTGTTTTCTTCTGGAAAGGGAAGGAAGCAATACCCCCCACTAATATTGAGTAGTCTCAGCCTCAGTGATTCTACAGTAAAATTTCACTGACTGAAAAAGCAGTTTGTGTTGGAAAACTATGATTTTAAATAGAAATTGTATTTGTTGACTAGGCCAGGCTGTATTCCATGTAGATTTACGTTATAACAACATTCCCATGTCCAACAAATACATCAGTTCTGTGTGTACGAGTCATTTAATATGACACAGAAGACTTGCGTGCTACAAAAACTATGAAGAAAGAGTTATTCCCTGCTCCCCTACTCGATTCTGAAGTCGAGGTCCGTTGAGTCCGCTTTCCCTGGTTAGGAGGGTGTTCCATTGACAAAACGACTCGGATACTCTCTAGAACTGCAACTGCGCACTAGAAACCAAACTCCCATAGCCAAGAGATCCTTTCAGGATCAAAAACACTTAGTAAGAGTCATCATCTGGAGACAAAGTTTTTACAAAATGGGTAGTTGGTTAATCCTGTCCATCCTGGTCACTCCTTAAGAGAATCTCAGCATCTTTAACTCTGCCACCTCCAGCTCTGCCTCCTGTCTTCTGCCTATCACTAGTGTCTCTAAACCATACATCATAGCTGGTCTAACCACAGTCCTGTAAACCTTTCCCTTCACCTTAGCTGAGACTCTTCTATCACAAATCACTCCTGACACTTTTCTCCAGCTGTTCCACCCTGCCTGCACCCTATTCTTCACTTCTCTTCCACAGTCTCCACTACTCTGCACTGTTGATCCTAAGTACTTAAACTCCTGCACCTTCACCACCTCTGCTCCCTGTAACCTCACTTTTCCACTGGTCTGGTCAACTGAATAAATTTCACCGTTAGTCCAATATGTGATCGTGGAAGTTTCATATTTCACTGTGTTACTTCTGTGTTTAACCAACCTCAACAAGCTCGCTAGCTACAACATGACCGAGTTAAAAGGCTCATGAGAAACTAGTGATGAAAATGTAGGTAGCAGCTGAGCGTTTATCAAGAGAAAATTGGTGAAAGCGGCCAACTACATGACCGTTTCTTGTGGACGCACCCAGCCAGGTGTGGTCGTTGGAGGTTTGGACCTGGTGGCACTGCAATGCGACAATTGACACCAGGTGCTGGACAAACTTTTTTGTCTTTGCTCCACCCAGACGGCCCCGTCGTCGTCCTGTTTTCAGTGAAAACCATAGCGAGGTTTCTGTTTGAAATCCAGTGTGACGGTCTCTCAGAGCTTTGTTCTCACTCTGCCCTTGTGAATTTTCTCTCAGGTTCACAATGATGTCAGTGGATGTGGGTGTAATCATGAAAAGAAAGTTCCCCTGGGTGGACCCTGGATAACCTCATGTCCTCAAAGGGTAAGGTGTATTTTTTGGTTGTTGAAATATACTGAATAATTCTGAATATATTGTGGAAATGTCTTTCAGACCTTGACAAACATGATTTCACTTTCTGGACGTCTTTGGTTGTGCAGCTTTGTTGGTGCAAAACCTTGACTTGTTCAGTCTAGAACCCCTAGAAACATCATCTCAGTGAGGTTGACGTGGTGCTAACAGTTTGGTGATGCTTCTCTGATAGTCTGATAGTCGCATACATATTCATCAAACAGCCATTTTAGTGTGTGTTCTCTCTGGGATGTGGTGTCGGTGTGAAACCTCTCAGCCCAGAAGAGGGAGACATTGTTCACATGACCAACATGTTGACGTGAAGCATCCCTCCTGGAATAAACAATTCATTGGCCGGACCTTTTGTAGGCTCATCAGTGATGGACAGTATTTACAGTAGTTCTTTAGGGTCTGGTAGTTGTTAGGTGTAGCATCAAATAGAAATCTTTTGGTGTCATTGAACTGTTCAAAATGCAAAATTAATGAATGGATTAGTTAATGGAACAGTAATTTGTTAGTATAACCTCCAGTTCAGAACGCCACCAATCTTATGCCAGATCCTTAAACTACCGGATAAACTACTTAAAGATATAGTGGTGTTTAAACCAACTGCTGATTGTTTTTGTTTAAATTAGTCATCTCTGAATTAATGTTTAAGTATTTTAACTTATGAAACTTTTAGTATTTCCTAAATGAAGACTTATTATGGAAGCACAAGACACTCCCGGTATCAGGGTTGTTGTTGTTGTTGTTGTTGTTTTTTAATAAGCAATATAACAAAACAGTAAAATTAATTCATAATTAAAATTAATTTCTTTTTTAAATCTAGGTTTTGGACATTAGGTAATTATGTAATGTTGACAAGCCATGTCAAGTAAACGATTTTCAACCAGAAACACCTATGCATCATTAGTTCAAATTGTTTTTTCAAAAGTAAATAATGAAGGTATTTATCCATATATCAGTAACATAAGTTATTTATTTTTCCTTCGTGACTTTTCCATGTTCACTTTTAAAAGTCCAAATGTATTTTTGACATTTCTACTAAAATACCTTTTTATTTCATTCGGTCCGGTCATGGTTCAGTTCTATGTAATGATTATTTCCATGATTTATTTGCGGAGAGGAGTTGTTTGCGTGAAATGCCCCCTTCCCCCCACCCCCGCAACGCGCAAGCGCCCGGGACCGTGTGGGAATGGTCGGTTGGGGAGCTGGGGGTTGGACCGCTCCGAGCGAAACACAGCAAAAGAGTTTTAAATGTCCGCCATGTTGTCCATGGCGCACTGAACCAGCGGTAGGGAGCGGAGCGTCGGAAAAAAACAGTCCGAGAGCGCGCGACCAAGATCCGGGCCTTCCCCGGCTCCGTTGGCGACGCCCTAAATACAAGCTACAATCATTCGAACTTTAGAATAGAGATTAACCGCACAGAAACATCCATGAAAGCTTCACTCGTTACCGTGGTGAATATTAGGAGATCGGATAGATTTATATTGCATCTCGACTTGTGAAAAATGAGCAAATTGTCGTTTCGGGCGCGGGCGCTGGACGCTACCAAGCCACTACCCGTCTTCCGTTGCGAGGATTTACCAGACCTGCACGAGTATGCATCCATTAACCGGGCAGTGCCGCAGATGCCCACGGGGATGGAGAAAGAAGAGGAATCGGTATGCTTTCATCTTTGGAAAATGTGATATTGTGCACTTGTGTTTATTTTACATGATCACAGGCGTCCCTCTTTTTTTCTGCGCAAGCGGTCACAAAATGGCCGCCAATTTTTTGAAGAGAAACACGACGGTTATGTGGTGCAGATGGCGTTACTAGGGGGACGGGGGAAATTTTGGGCAAATTTGGGCCACGGGGTTTTATTATTGGGTGAATTTGGCCCGTTTTGTCGGTTTATTTGTGCGTGCGGCGGTTATCCGAGTACAAAGGAGTCATGTGACTCGGGCAGTTCCGACATTTTGTCTTGTCTGTCAGGATGGGGCCTTGTGTTGGCGTAATTGCCGCGGACCGGGGCGAGGGGGTGCTAGTGATCTCAGGTTGTGGCGTCGGGGCCACTAGCAGACTGGAATGTCAACACTGCTGCCATGCTTTTGGATAAAAATCTGTCATCTGAAACGAGAAGCGGTGTGTGGACGTTCCATGCAGAAGTTGACTTTGCTGCTTCCCATCTGTCGTATTCGCAGTTCGCCATGGACGCAGGAAATGGAGGTGTTTTTTGTGGATTTTATGTTGCAGTGTGTGAGCAACATAAATAATGCAGCGGATGTCATTTTAATTACAGCAGTTGGACTGTAAAGACATGATGAGGTTAAACATTCGGTGTGTGTTACTGTCACAGAAATGAATGTTCATCATTCATTCAGCAGCCTGACACTGATGATGTGTTCACTAATGTCTGGGCCGATGGGGGTTTTTCCCTCCAAATATTCCACTATATGGAATGTAGGGAGACATATTTCAAGCATGTTTCATCAGTGATTTTGATGCATTTGATAAAGCAAATGAGCTGCATGAATGTCTAGATAATCAAACTGAAACACTGAGCTTCAAGCACCACCTTGATTTTGAGAGAACGAAATAAAATTGTTGCAATACCAGAACATTCAGTCTTGTGTTTGCAGATATTGACTGTTGATAATTTCTAAATGTCAACTGGGCCAGTGGATCAGCCTGTTGCCGTTATTAAAAAGGTCCGTTCAATTATAGGAATATCATTAAAAATGATCAAATCATGCTGACTTTTTTCATTAGGATGTCCCAAAGTACATGTTGTTCCATTCAAGCACTATTCCAATGTTGCACCGTTTTTATTTTATCAGTGACACGAAATACAAATCTCACTCACTCCACCAAGCCCTTATCAATTTGTCAAAATGTCATCTGTCATTTTCTTCCATGTCGACCATGGTATTAACCTTAATAAGACCCTGTGGTGGCTGTTCCTAACTTCTTGTTCACTCATATTTATTTGCACACTGAAATTATGGATTATGAACACCAACTAATCCTTCAGTGAAATTCTGTTTTAAAATGTTTTAGTGGTAGATGAGGCATATCTAAGTGAAACTGAGGTGAGAAATTGAGCTGTAAGATGTTGAGAGGTCTTCTCATCAAGTTGTCTGTGAACTGAAAGCACCCCGTGAGAACCGAGCTGTTTTCTCTTCCAGTAATGTCGTTTTCACACCACAGTGTGACTTTTATACCAGGTTCCCTAGAAAAGATCACACCTCCTTTTTAAAACTTTGTGTGGCAAGTATAAATCTTAATTTGCACATTTGAGCCAGTCTGCAATCTTGCTCTTGTCGAGGCTTGGTGTGAGTGGTTCAGTGTGTCAGATGGCACAGCAGGCTGGCAGACCAGCAGCGCAGGGCACACGGGAGAAGATCGGGTGTAGGGGGGGGTGCTGTCACGTCTGAGCTGTGCTCAGCTGGAGCACTGAGTTACATAACAGTCATATTATCATAAGAGGTAAGCCAAGGCCTGCTGCCCGCCGACGGCTCAGTTTGTTCGTTTGCCCAATGTATTATTAATGGATGGATGTATGTACAAATGAGATTATACTTTAAGTATTTAGGGATGTTTTTATTTCCACCTTAATAGTTTTAGACAAGTTGCAAAGTGCATGGAACCACCCAGAATACGCCCACTTTGTGTTTTCACTGCCACATTAACCCACTGAACAAAAACCTAGGTGCCCTTGGGTAGTTCAAAATTCACCTTGAATAAGTTGAAGACAAATGGCAGCTCTCTGGGTATTTGCTACTGTTTGCTGTGTGCCAAACACTCTCCTTTTGAAAGGCTGAGTCGGGTTGTTTCAAACGTTGATACATGTTATGCACCTCTGTGGAATCAGCATATCATGACAAGAATAATAATAAATGGCTTGAGAATTTAATGACGTTTTATATAAGAGCTTTTACCGGAGTACATACGTGTTTTCAGAAAAAAGTTGGAACGCCATCACATCTTTAGATTTATCATGGTATGAAAGTTGAATGTCAGACACACAGCTTTATATAGCTTTCAAGCAGATCAGCATGGTTTGGGTGGGTTAATGTATGAATAAATTATTTGAAAGTACAAATGACTCATGCCTGTGTGAGAATAACAAATGAGAGGGAGGTAGAGTGCATCCGCTGTTGTTAATGTGGCATCTCCTGCGATTGAGAGCAGCCTCCCTGCTGCACCATCACAGCTAGGGAAAGTCATCTTCACTGTCCCAAAGTGCTTAAGGCATGCTGAGTTCCTGAAGAGAACATTATTTTGATTTACTTCAGTGTCAGTGCTGTCGTGTGCTGTGCTTGCTGGTGTTGCACGTTATGAGTTGAGAAAATTGATTAAACAAGTTGTTCACTGAGTCCCTGTGGTGGTCAGGGGGAGTTTTGTTTTGCCTTCAAGTCCTCAGTCCTTGCTAGTATCACACTTTTAACAGTGAGTTTTCCGCAAGACCGCTGAAGTAGTTTGTAAGAACGGGACAAGCTTGTTCGCTTCTGCTACTGCTGGAGTTCCTGGTCCAAAATAAAGTTCAGCATGCGGTTTTGTAATACACTGGCTGTGTAAGCAGCGCGGCGTGATGAAAGCACTGTCCTCACTCCAAATTCCCTCTGCACGTGCGCTTGTGTTTGCTTTGGGCCAGACATTGAGTCTTGTATTTACGTTTGGGTGAAAGTGAGGTCAGTGTCTGCGGCCCTGGTGGGAATCCACAGGCATCTGTTGTGTTTGCTTCTCACCAGAGACACGGTTCTTGTACTGACAAACACACATTCTCACCGTGTAAGCATGGAATGTCACCTGCCCAAAGTCTCTACAGCCTACATGCATGACAAATTTGTGGTTATTCCTCAGGTGAGTTAAGTTGTAATGACTGTTCTGACCAGTCAGTTTTGAGTTACATGAATGAATGAATGAATAATATTGGCCGCTGCTGGTCATGTGGGTTATGGATGAGGAAAAGGCAACTGCTTACATGAAGTGGCATTTGGAGGATAGTTTTTCAGAGCCTAAGTGACCTGGTGACTTGTCCATGATCGAGTTTCCTGTATGATGCTTATTGCACTTTTTTCATAGTGCACTCATGCCCCTTTTCCATTGTACAGTTCTAACATTATTTCGTTCAAAGTGACTCAACTTGGGGGGGAGGGTGCATTTTTTTTTTTTTCTTTTGGGATACTACCTGGTGCTCTCATTGGTGACCTTCCAAGCAAGCTGAGCCAATACTGACGTGACGTCTACCCAAGCGCCACCTCAACATATGTATCAAGGGGCATTTGTAAATACTGGCAAATAGCGATGGGGTCTTTGTTCCTTGTCTAATTTGACATGGCGTATGTGTGCAAAAAAGACGCAATCTGGTCTGTCCACAAAGGATAGATGTTTGTTTGGTGGCTGGTGAGAACGTTGGAAGAGCTGGATAGGGACAATGAGAAAGAATATCAGGACTTTTTCTTCTTTCCCCAGCTGTCTTCTCTTGCTTTGTCAGTCAGGAGAAAGCTATAAACTGAACGCCAGCAAGCTTACCATCACCTCCATTGTTTACATGTTTGTGTTGCGTATTAAATGCCGTCACGGCATTTTCACACAGCCGTTGCTGTGACAACCCCACTCACACGGAGGTAATGGAAAACCACATGTCTGGTACAAAAATGTGTCGCGTAGATCTGGAACTGTACAATGGAAAATTGGCATTAGTTAACCAGTGTAACTTTGGATACTCTGCATCTGCTCTGCACCCTGGCACTTTGGAGGCAGTTTTGAAAGTGGGCAGATAGTAGGGAGGTGCCTGGAAGTCCTCATTTTTTTATGCGTTTTCCCTGTTCAGAATTTGTTTCGGATGAAACTGAGGTAGTTGTGGAAACATATACCCGCCCTGGCCCTTGTACATTATTCTGTTCCCATTCATTCAGTGACTTCACAAACTGAGTTACAATTTAACAGTCACTCTGGCTGATGGCTGCTGCTTATTTCCCATTTCTGGGTGTTGAAAATCCTCCCCTCACAGGCTTTGCTTCAGACAGCTTAGTCCTGTAGCTTTGCATCCTTCTGTGGTCCAGGCAGATGTCCCCTGTGGCTGTCCATCATGATGAGTGTCATTTACAGTGTCTGGGACAGTAGCTGTCAGGGACGAGACTGCGTGGAGAGGTGGAGTAGGAGGCCGAGGCTGCCTCTGCAGACCAGGCAGTGATGGATGTGGTCATTTCAGAGGGCTATTTTTGGACGTGTGTGTGGATGAGTGAGACGGCAAGACCCAGAATAAAAAGTGTGTCTGCGAGGGCTACAGCTAATGCTGCTCTGTTTCCCTGGATATATCAGTCTGTTTATTCTCAGGCAAATGGCCATGTCCCGGAGAGTAGACATACACTGTTTGATTAGATTAGGCAGCTGATGTGTTTGTGGCTCAAGGTGGTTTGATTTTCATAAGTTTATTCTCCCATTGTGGGAAAGGCCCAGGGACGTTGACGCGTATGTTTAGGTGTTTTTCGCCACGGGACTGGACCATGGACGCCAGCAAATGCTACAGATGGTGTTTATAACATTCTAAGGCAAACACATCGAGCAATAGATTTTAATACTTGTCCACTGCCGCCTCAACAGGAGAACAGAAGCAGGAGCCACAGCATTACACCAGGTGCAGCAAATGTAAAATTTGAGGGCTCGCCTCAGGTATAACAGATGCTGTTGAACACAGTGTGCCCCCGAACTGCAGAGTTTTATGGATGAGAAGTGTTTAACCAGGACAGAAGTAGGCATCATGCAGTACACTGAAAATATGGATGAACAGTCTACAATTGATTATAGTGTTTTCTGATACATAAATTGTCAAAGTAAATTCTGATTTCAACCTTGTCCATTTGAAAATGACTGCTGCTTCACTGTAACTTTGGATTCTGGTTCTGATGTTTTGCAGCTGTAGCCAGTAACTGCTTTATTCTTTCATCAGAATGCTCTGTATTGTATCGTCCTAATAAAAGGACTGCCCAACATAAGGGTTAGTACATCGTGCACAGAATACAGGAGAACATCTCTTTGTGTATTCAAGGAAAGTGTCAAGGACCATCTGGTAGAAGAAAGCGTAACATCGGAACAGCTTGGCTGCTTTGCGCTGTTAAACAAATTGATGTTTTGCAGTGTTCATGTTTGGTTTTGCAGATGGTTTCTGAGAAGCATCCTGCTAACTGATGTATCTGTTTGAAGAAATGTTTGTCTCACATTTGTCGGACTTTTCTTACGTTTTCACTTGTTGGTTTTAGGAGATGAATCGCAGTATTACCAACAGTACAGATGTAGCATTGTAGCACACCTTGTGTACAACGCCAGCAAAGCTTTTAATACTGTTCAGCCTGGTTGAAGTATACAATATTTACCCCCTAACTCTTAAAGCTGTGCACACAGATCAGAGTGGGGACAATCAGAGGCTGTGGAATATGAAACATGGGATCGTGTATCTTTTCCTTTGGGCTTGTGAGAGCAGGATGAGTCGGAGATGGTATAGTTGAAACTAAATGTTCTCTGTCTATGTTTTGTTCTAATTTGAGTGTGTGAATCATTCTGTATTGGCATTTATTTGTAGGTACTAGGGATCAACTGTAACCCCATTCGGTTGAGGTGTCCGAATGTGTCAAACGAAGTAGAAATTTTAAAAAAATCCAACGATATCAAATAACATATGGGGGTTGGTTAATTGGGACACGGCTCTTACAAAATACACTGTTACATGCAAATATTGTATCATGGATTTTGTGTCTATGTATCACTCAATGCAAAAAAACCCCAAAACAAAATGGTGAAAGTAGTTCATTGCAAAGGAGGTGACAAATCTGAGCTTTTGATTCTGGTTGCAGGGAATGCGATTGGGTTACCTTGGCAACCAGTACATTGGAAGACTGTAAATGAGAGCAAATGTACAGCTTTCTAATTATATGCAGCTTAACTGGTGAACTTGTCAGTCTTTTTTTTCCCCCTGCTCAGTACAACCAGGACCAATGTGTCATCCGTGAATCGGAAGCTGATTTGTAAAGAGACCAAAGGAGTCAATCTGGACTTCCTTTAGAAATTGGCAAATGTAGTATAAAATCCATTTCAGACCCTTTGAGCCCTGGGAGTGTCGTCTCCACAGCAAAAAATAAAATGAGCTTTATTTGGTTAATGCTGTTGTCTTTTGGCTGAGTATGTTTTGTACAAAAGTGACAGTCTTGAATTGTGCTCACTTATTCATTTATTTACATGCGTCCATGCTCACAGTGCAATCCGAGGCACACATATTCTCTTCCTTCCTCCCCCATGACTACCGTTGTGTCGGTCACAGCCGCAGGGAAAACAAACACACACCTTCTCTCCGGAGAGCTGCTGGACGAGGACGGCAGCATGCTGCCTTGTTGATAGACTGGCTGCCAGTGGCCCGGTGCCCAGCTCTGGCCGAAGGCTCTGCTAAATACAACTCAATGGGACTGCTCAGACAAGTGTTGTGCCAGCAAACCAGTTAGTCAACCACCCAGCCTGTCGTCCTTTTCCTTCAGGCACTTTCCCCTTTGGCAGGCTTGGCAGCAGTGGTGTGTTCACTTCACACTTGTGGCGGGCAGATAAGGCCAACCGACAGAGTGCCTGAGACGACACATATATCAAGTGTCTCGGCCGATTTGTGCTCTACCCATGTTGCTAATTTGATTTCATTTAGTATTTTATGCACACGGGAAAAGATGAGGAAGGAAGGTTGCACCAAAGGCAACTGGTTGCACATGGGTTTTAACTGGGCATGCCACAATTATATATTGTCTGCATGTGATTATCCTCAAGGAAATAATCCAGATTTTCCTGATACTTTATAATATGGAGGGCAACAAGGAGAATTCTTTATGTATTTTTTGTATGTCACATTTCTCATGCTCTGCAAACATCACTGGACTAGAATATTTGATATCTTGTTCAATAACAGTAATTTGACTTTCATAATTGTGATTTATCATTATCAATCATTATCAATACCAATCATCCCGACATCCCTAGTTTTCACTGACTTCTGAACAATGATGTAAAGAATTCTATCCCAGCCAGTGAGTGGAGGAAGAATGTATCATGTCAGGTACTTGAAATGTTTCTGTTGGTCGGAGCAGTCCAGGTTTTTCCTGCAGGCGGCATTACTCGTTAACCTTTGCCTGGTCCAGGTGCAACATGTTGCTGTTGTAACTGACTCAGTGTTGCAGGTGAACATTTAGCTTGTATGTACATGAGTCAGCTTGTTATCTGTCTGGGAATCAAGCTGCACCGGGGGCTACGTTCATTGTGCAACACTTTTTCAGAGATATTGGTTGGATTTTGAATTGAGCAGATTTTCATATGACACGCTGTGAACCAGAGAGAGAGAGATCCAGGTGTGTACACAATCTGAAAGGGCATGTCATTTTTTTTTCAATTAGGAGTTAGTTTTAAGCAGCCAAATGTATGTAACTGGTTCTATACTGCCTGTTGAACAGAATTGTTGAACAAAATATTTGTTCCTACTCGTAATGGCCAGTTAGAATCTACAGAAGCTATCTGTTGGTTGCCTTGACCTCACTGACCCTGTCCCACCACGTTTTACTTTACCTTACTACTTGTCTTGAAGAAAAAGCATGTCTTGTGTTGTGTTGACATGTTCTGTGAGTGCATAGCTCCACATTGTTCATGTTTTCAAGCCAAAATCCATCCTGGGTTTCTCACCGCCATCCCATCCGTGTCCTCACAGGAACACCATCTCCAACGGGCCATCTCGGCGCAGCAGGTGTATGGAGAGAAGCGGGACAACATGGTCATCCCGGTCCCCGAGGCAGAGAGCAACATCACCTACTACGACTCGCTCTACCCTGGCGACTACAAGATGCCAAAGCAGCTAATTCACATACAGCGTGAGTGTCTTAATAAACGTGCTTGGTGTGTTAATCAAGGATGATGTACCGGTAGAAAGTTGGTATATTGGTTCTTTCAGGAGTCATTTTGTGTTGTCATGAGATTTGTGTCCAGAAGTTGGTGTGAGTGACACTCACAGGGAGACTTTTTAGATTTAAACCCAACAGAGCACAGGAGCAATGGATATTTGTTCATTTGGCTCCTAAAGTGTCTCCTCAGGTTGTGAATCGTTAAAATGTGTGTCTGACTGATTTGACTGTGTGAAATTGTGGTTCAGCGACGAAATCAAAGGAAATGAGTTTGCTTCATTGCTCAGTCTGCTTGGTGATTGTTTCTAGAGGCAAAGCAGTTAAGCTTTTCAGAGATCATGTCTGTCAGGCTAATTTCAGGGATTCATTCCGTACTGGGCTGTGGAAACCTCAGTTTAGATCATCTCCAGCTGCAAAGCAAAACATTCAATGTGTGACTTTTGTTGTCATAGATGATTTAAATCCAACATTGATTCCAGCAAGTCTTGAAATGGTGGGAATGCAAAGAAATTGAAAAAAAAAAACGTCTACCATCTGTCAGTTGATGGAAGCTCTAGAGAGCAAAGCAACTTCAACTGTTGGACTGCTTCGTCTGTGCGTTGTTTGTTGGATATGTGAATTCAGATGAAACAGCAGCTAACTTGAATCTCAGGAGATGTCGTCCTTCATTCGGTTTATTCGGCCCTCTGACCTGCAAGAAGGCCTTAAAGCATGCAGCTTCATTTAAGGAAACACCAGTGCCCTTACTCTTTCTTACTCGTTATTTTTGTGGCTTTTTCTCATCAGCCAACTTTAATAGTTCAAGTCTACAAGGCTTGAATGTAATTTCAGGTGCAAATATTCACGAATGTCCATTATCAGCAAAGTCAGGGTGAGTATTGTTGATTTATTCCAGTATTCTTGGAGTCATAGTGTTGGACATGTTTTTGAGTGTGGTGTTTCCAATGTCGGCAAAGTGAAATATTTAATTTGCAGGTCAAACATCCTTCTGAATACCAGACAATACAAAAAAATGTTTTCATTAAACAAACGCTCTTTTCCTTGATGACAGATCTATGAGCTTCCAGACTGTATAAGGTGTGTTTTCTCTCGTCCCTTCAGCTTTCAGCTTGGACACAGAGCAGCCCGACTATGACCTGGACTCGGAAGACGACGCATTTGTCAACAAGTTGAAAAAGAAGATGGAGATCAGCTTCCTGCAGTTTGAGGAGATGATTGACCGTCTGGAGAAAGGCAGTGGACAGCAGGTATTTAAAAACACATCCACCCATCCAACAGAAAGGCTCATGAAATACCCCACAGACCATGTCTGCCAACCATCATACATGCAGGAATTAGCTGCTGAAAATTACAACTGCTGGGGGAGAGACAGCATCTTTGTTATTAAATGTCTCTACTCTGTTAGCTGGTGAGCCTCCCTGAGGCCAAACTGCTCCTGAAGGAGGACGATGAGCTCATCAAGGAGGTCTTTGACTACTGGAGCCACAAGAGGAAAACCAGCAAGGCCAACGTACTCATCCCCAACGTCAAGCAGGAGAAACGGGACGGCTCCAGCACCAGCGACCCCTATGTGGCATTTCGACGGCGCACGGAGAAGATGCAAACCAGGAAGGTTGGTAGTCTCATGCAAAGTGGGTTGTTAGCAGTGACAAACGCACTGATCTGTCTTTGACGCAGCACCAGAGAAATGACCATCCCATAGCATACCGATGTTGCAGGCTTGAGTATCGGCTGATACCGATCTGATGCGTCCCTTAAAACATAAGAATATTCAACAATTGAATAAAATAAATTACAAATTGAAAAATAACCTCTATAAAACCAAAAAAGTGATTTATTTTTTACTGTCAGTATATGAGTCAGGGACAAAAAGCAAAATACATTGCCCATTCTGAATGTTTATATTGGATATTTTTAGATACCCCCTAACTTAAACGGATGGAAACCAGGCTGATAGATGCATGAATACAAGATGTTCACTGCAACAGCCTCAGCAGCTGATCTACAGGGACATTCTGTAAAGAAACTCTTCAGACGGCCGTCCACCCAGCAATCAAACCAAAGTCACTAAATATTGAGTCTGCATGTTTGACTGAAGCAGCCATGTGCCTGTGACTCCATGTGGTTGCCGTCTTTCCTCCAGCACTCTCAAAGGATGAATATGCCACCAAGTGGTCATTTGATGAACTTTTCTGATAATGTGTAATCATGCCTTTGTGCTCAGAAAGCGCCACATGCACATTTTGAATCGATTTATTCCGCTCTCCAATGCGTAGAACCGCAAGAATGATGAGGCGTCCTACGAGAAGATGCTGAAACTACGCAGGGATCTGAGCCGAGCTGTCACCATCCTGGAAATGATCAAGAGGAGAGAGAAAAGCAAGAGAGAGCTGCTGCACCTCACACTGGAGATCTTTGAGAAGAGGTTAGTTCCCCCCTCAGGCGCTGCTCCTAAACAGCTTTGGTACGGATCTAAAACGTAGTTTGGCTGCTGGCAGGTACAGAAGGTGTCCTTTGAAAATGCTGCTGGAACAGTTGTCTAATCTGAGTTTCAGTGTGGTCCCATGTCCAATACAGATCATGACTCCTCCTCTTTCCCCTCAGAAACGTCATGTCTGACTTCGGCGGTGAGGTGATGGCAGAGGTGCTGGCCGAACGGGCACTGGTCAGGCCGCAAATAATTCCTTTGGTCCCCCTCACCAACACGTACCACATGGACCTCAAGGACTACAAGTCAAAGGTGAGGCTGCCCTGAGAGGCGTGTTTTTCTTATTTGTTTTTGAGTGCGTGTCACGGTATGATAACATATCATTTCTGTCCATTTTAGCCTGAGAAGACTGAAGTTCCCCGGCAGAAGAGGAAGTATGAGAAGAAGCAGAAGGTGTTGCCTCTATCCTCAGGCGCCCCTCACCATCCAGGCCCGGCTGTCTTCAACGCCAAGGACCTCAACCAGTATGACTTCCCCAGCTCGGACGAAGAGCCTTTGTCTCAGGTACGTAACCGGTCCCTCTTCCATGAGTTGGTTGTGTTCGTGTCATTTCTACAACAGGACACAGACAGCTGTAACCTGTGCAGGCTTTGTTATCAAAATGCTTCTGCTGCAAATCAACACGTTGGGTACGGTGTAACTTGATGTGCACCTCTCCAGATGTGCGACTACTCGTCGCGGCTACGTAGACAGCTGTGATTGGACTGTTACTGTGGCAGGACTTCAGTGTTTGCCAAGATAATCAAACTGACCAAAAGGCAATTTTGACTAAAGACGTGAGCAGGAAATTCTGCTGATCTTAACACTGATCATTGTCTGTCTGTATCGCTTGAAATAAAAGTGAAAAACGGATGGGGGAAAAAAAACGCTGCTGCAACACTTTCATAAACGCACACAGTCCAGATGTTGCTTTTTTTCTTTTTAGAAAACAGACATGTTAATGATGAATATAAAACATTGTACGTGTGCAACAAATCACTCCGTTCCTTAAACAGTTGGTGTACCTCTTCCCATCCACTTAATAAGCACATGTTTCCTTCACAAAGCTGTCCCTCATTAACTCAGCAGTTCAGTGAAACAAAATTCTCCTGGACCAGTATTTACCAGACCACTGGTTACCCAGAAAAAAAATGATTAATAACAAACAAAAGTAAGAATGCTCACGACGGCGTAGGGTATGATGTAGGTTCAACGTCAAAGCCTAAACTGGACTTTAGACAGAAAGATGTGAGATGAGTGGGGGAGGAAACCAGAACTGTCCTTTTCATGAACCTTTGTCTCAACTCCGACCTTTGTGTCGACAGCTCCACTCAGGCTCATCAGAGGCAGAGGAGGAGAACGACCCAGATGGTGCCTATGCCTTTCGCAGGAAGGCCGGCTGTCAGTACTATGCTGTAAGTACACAACCTGGGCAAAAGGGCAGGGGGGTGCAATGTCCCAGCAGCAGGGGCCTAAAATCCAGCCCAGACCTAAGATTCCAAACACAACAACTCTCAACTACGTGCTTCCACTAGCAACTTCTCCGTCCTGCAGCAGTCGAGTTCACACTGAGGCACCGAGCTGCGACCACACAGGAACGGCTGCGTTGTGACGTGCCATAAAGCGGAACAGCACAACAAACCCACCGGAGAACTCTGCGAATATCTACAATCCGTTCTCTGGCATCCTTGCACTTAGGTTAGCATAGCATTTTCAGCTAGTTTTGTGAAGACACGGTTGTGCTTCAAAGGGATTTATTGGCATGTCATTCAAAAGTTAGCATGTTTGTTAGCATTTTTGGCGTTGGATACGTCACAGTGTGACACACCCCACGTGGGTACCTGTCGCCATCTCGCAGCTGATTGGTCATTTGCAGCAGTCTGTGACCGATATCAGTGATGACCAGATAGAATCCTCTGGAACTTCTAGCAACCGTCTTCTAGCAGCTCGTTGCTTCGGTCCGGACTGGGCCGTAGCTGCACTAGAGGCTTTTCAGTTCTGCAAACAGAGGAAAGAACAGCGCCCCCCCCCCCACGGGACTGTGCAGTTGCTGAGGAATGTGAAGCTGAGGCTTTGTCTGCTCCTAGGCTCGTCAGGACCGTGTGGGGAGCTGGCCGTGGTGCGGCGCCTGGGAGGGGGGTTTGGCAGAAGCTCGCTACCGCTACAGTCTCACTACGCTCACTGTGCCGCGGCGCTGCCTGGGCTTGGCCCGACGGCGCGTGGGGCGAGGTGGCAGGTCAGTGGTCGTCCGATGGCAGCATCCCCAGGCCGCTGTCTGTGAGCGCTTCCAACGTTAACCACCTGTCCTCCCCCCTCTCTCGTGCAGGGTGTTGCTGGACAGAGCGCACACAGACTACGACAGTGTTTTCCATGGACTGGATCCAGAAATGCTCGACCTGCCTCTTCCCCAGTCTCCTCCTCCTACAATGACTCCACGCTTGCCGGCCACCAACAAATTTGCCAGTACCTCAGAAACAAATACCTCAGACAGAAGTTCCTCCTTCAACTCTCCCGCATCCTCCCCCCCGCCTTCCTCCACGGACCTCAGTCAGATACTGTTGAATATAAAGTCGTGCCGATGGAGGCACTTTAGACCACGGACACTACCACTACATGAGCTGGACAACGCCCACCCTCTGTTCAGGAGGTTGAGTCGAGGCCTGAAGAATCCAGTCTCCGCCCCCACATCCGGAGGGCAGCCCTCCCACCGCTTGGGAAGGGTCCTCCCTACGCCCGCACCCACTGCTGGTCAGTAACCTACTAACACCCAACTCTTTCCTGCCTGGTAGTATTGGCGACAGGGTCAGCCTGAGAGTTCATAGTCCAACAACTTTGTGTATTTAATGTGACGTTTGCGCCGATGATCATCACTAGGGGTGTCCCCATAGAACTGTCGTCACTTCTGATACAGTACCAATATTGCTGGCTTTAGTATTGGCCAATACCAATGTGATCCGATATCAGCAATCATACATACTTTTACTGAATTTGTACTGTGTAATTTGTATAATAAATTAGAAAGATCCTGAGAAATGACCTCAATAAATTCCAGAAAAACAAAAGTATTGTCTTAAGTATTATAGTACATTGTGAGTGCTTATATTGGAGATTTTAGATGCAGGTCGATATAGTCTGATACTTTTTTGGCCGATATCAGACCGATATCCAATCCAATACTAGATCCCCTAATCGTAATCACAAGACAAAATGAGTCAAAACAGGATTAGTCAAGTCATTTCATTGGATGAGAGGAGTAGGGTAAAACACTGTTGAGGCCGGCAGTGGAAATGGTTGACACCAACAGCAGATGACAGTGGCATTCATTGTTAAAATACTTAAACTTTACCGTCTACCGTCATTGAATGCACTACCGATGTTTCAGTTTGTGATGAACTACTTAGAGAAAACAGAGTTTTATATCCACGTCTATTGCTATAACAATAAATAACACACAAGAATATCTTTTTAAATGTTTCTTTATTTACTGTAAACAATGAAACATGTCATGTGCTTTGGCGTCGTGCTGGCTGCTTGTTTTTCCGTTCCGTCCACCAGACCGCTCCTGTTTCCCTGATTCCATGTGAACGCAGCATCATGCTGGTAATTGTTGTGTTTTTGCTGGTTTATAGTTTGGTCTGTTACACATCTTGCTCTCAGCTCCTCACCGCGGTTTCATCTGAGTGCAACTCTGGAACATTTACAATACCAGAATACCAGCAGGTATATAGATGTTTGTTTGTTTTTTACCTGAATGATCCGAATCCTTTGGTTCAGTCCTCCTGGATGGTCAGTGTGTCTCATTCACAGCGGCGTTGTTTGTTGGCTTGCTCCACGGCAGCCCGTCAAGTGTCAGACACAACTTGGACTGGATAGATGAATGAGCTGCAGAGAGGTGCAGTGTTGAATACAAACTAAAAGCTGCTGGCGTTCCTGAGAGGTGCAGTCTGAGTCTGTAGGTATTATTTCCATGGCGAGCTGTTAGGAAACCACAGAAACCCAAATTAGTTTTCAATGATCATAAACCTAGGAATGGGTGCTAAAACCCCAGACTGAGGTGTGTGCATTTGGCTACGTATTTGTATATTTCCACTGCTCTCAATTAGTTGTTCTTCACACAAGCGGATGCTGTTGATCCTCATTGTCAACTAGGGAAATGGAGACGTTGAGTATCATGAAGGGATAGTTTTCACCTGTTGGTCCAGTCTTTCTTTGAAAGTGAAAGTTCCCATTACCCAGCTGATTGTTACAGTATAAGTTCAGGTTAGCAGAGTTTAAATGCAGTTATTGTTCTATTAAACAACAAATGTATGTGGTTAGAAGTGTATTGGAATTGAAGTGGGTGTTTCATATCGTGTCGGTGATAGTCCATGCTGCAGTTTGCGGTGTAAGGGTTTGAAGAAGAAGAAATGCTCCCTGTTATTTTAGTTGTAGGCTGTAATATCTAAGTATGTTTGATGTGATGTAATTAAGACTGTCAAGTCATTTGGTTGGCTCAGTACTTGTACTGTGTGGAACTGCAGACTGGATTTCTGTGTTGGAAAATAGCAGCTCTGATCTGGAGCTTTGTGGGACTGAACCTCCTAAATTCCTGTGTACACATGTGGACATTATATTTCAGCACCATCTATTTTTGTAAAGCTTATGAGTTTCCTTCAAGTGCTATATGGTATTATTTTTATTAGTACATTTGTTTTATGCTCATCCCAAACAGCAAGGAGGAATAAAAATGCACACCAAACAGTAGCTCAGGTCTTAGGAGGATAAGATGTTAAAGTCAGGAAAAGACAATAAAAATGGCCTCAGAGACTAAGAGCCATGTGACCTCCCACACGTGTGTAGCATGTTTGTGTGCTCCGTTTGAAGCCCTGACCGTGCAGCAGTCGGACACACTGTTGCCTCTCCTCTGACTTCTGTGTTATTAAAACGTGTGGGATTTCATCCAACTTAGTAACAATCTTTTTTCTCTCTCTCTCTCTCTCTTCCCAGTTTTCACAGCCGAACAGTACCAGCAGCATCAGGAGCAGCTGGCTCTGATGCAGAAGCAGCAGCTGGAGCAAATCCAGCAGCAGCAGCAAGCCAACAGCACTGCCACTGCCAACAGCACACAGGTCAGTGTCCCCACAGGTCTGCCCTGCCCCCACAGGTGTTTCTCCTCCATCCTCACACTCCCTCTCCTCTCACAGGGCCTCGCCAACACTTTGGACCAGGCCAGTGCTCAATTCGCCGCCTCGGCACTCGTCCCTGCTGACCAAATTCTGTCTCTGAAAACGAAGGAGGAGCTTGGCCCAGGAGGCGGAGTCAACGGCGTCCTGTCCCCCTCAGGTACGACACTCCTCACTTTTCAGTACATTTCTTCTGAACACAAAACCACCTCAGATTCAGGCCATGTCCACATGTACCAGAACGTGGTCTGCATCCAAATGGATCCATTGTAAACGCCTTGGCACATTGTAGTTCACACTCCAGGTCTGTAGGTGGTGCTGAAATTCACCAAGAACAGTAGTAGACAGTGGAGCAGCACTTGTCTGCCAAGTAAATAAATAAAGCCTCGGAAACGTTCAGACTCTGTATGCACGTCGTTGTTGACACCAGTGCCCATCGGGGGTGGGACGATGACACCTTCGTATGGAAACGATGCAAATTCGAGTTTGTTTTTTTTCCTTTTCCATACTGAGACACTATAAAGCTGAATTTACATTTGGACGATCGGCCTAAACGAACATGCATCTGCCAAACAAGACGTCTCTGTGTGGACGTGGCCTTAAAGTGCACCTCCCCCAAATGTTCCAACACAAAGGCAACAATGTGATGTAGGTAATTACACTCCTGAGCCCTCCAAAGGAGCCGATAAGAGCACCGCAGCACCCAGAACGAAGCCCGCAGCGCCTGGAGATAACGTCTGGAGAAATGTAATTTAAAGTTCACGGATGAACGTGCAGGTGAAAGTGACGCTGGTTTCCGTCGCCGATTAAACTGTGAGAGATTTATCATTTGTCAAATTAGTGTAAAAACCTCTAGTGAGCGTTCATCCAGCTGCTGAAGGACGTTGAAAACCGGTTCAAACCGGAGCGGCTCCACACATCTGTTCAGACATGACCCCAATGGGAATGGACGCTTGATAATCTGTCTCCAATCCCACCCGACCCCTCCCCTCCCTCAGGTGTCTACAAGGGCTTGCACCTCTCAAGCACAGTGTCCCCGTCCCTCGCTGCCCCGGCCCCCTCCACCACCGCCCCGGCCTCAGCCCTGCTCCACCCGTGCACCACCTCCAGTAACAACAACGGCACCGCCCACCCCGCCAGCACCGCCGCCACTCAGGTCCTGCTGGGGAACAACAACAGCCTCCGTCTGAGCGTTCCCACGGGCAAACGTGTCCACGCCCCCCGGACGTTGAGCACCACCATGTCGACATCCGCCTTAAAACTCGCTCACGCAGCCGCCGCTACCGCCAACTGTCAGAAACCCAAGGTGACCACGGCCTCGGCGTCCCCTCTGGACATAGTGCCCAGGTGAGACTGAGCTGTTAGATGGGGGGACGCTTTGTCCCACTTGTCCCAAAAACTGGTGAACAGCTAGTGTGATCAAATGTAGATCGATGGTGTTTGACAGCAGATATTCACGTATTAAATTCACATCTGCTGTGAGATTTGTTCTTTATCCAAGACACAGTACAGGAAGTACATCTCAGTAAATCAGATTTTTTTAATACTCCAAGAAGTGAAACAAACTATTTTACACACTGTAGAGTGTTTCAATAATCCAATACAGATTTACAGGTGCATCTCAATAAATTAAAATCATCAAAAAGTTGGTAAGTTGATTTTTTTTTCTTCAGTAAATCAATTAAAAAAGTGACCGATCTGTGTGGATTCATCACAGATATCAATTTCAAATGTTTTTCTTTTTATTTTGAATATTAGAATTTTCTGAGATGCTGATTTTAGGATTTTCATTAGCTATAAATTATAATCAAAATAAAGTGTGTGTGTGTGTGTGTAAATTTATTGCGATGCACCTGCTGACTTGAGTGTCTGTGTCCTCTGTTGTCCTCAGGGAGAATCACGAACAAGACAAGCCGGCACTGAACAGTCTGTCAGAGAACACAATGGCCATGGAAGTTACGTAGCCTCCCGTGCGTGGGGTGGGGAGGGTGTGAGCGTGCAGCTCCATTGTCGTTGGTTTTTAGGTGCTATGCATCGTCCGTTAGTCGTGAATGCGAGTGGTGGTGGACTGAGCGCAGCAAGGCTGGGTTTCCACGGCAACTGTTCTGGGACTCAATCGCAGTGGCTCATCTGGTATATATTTTTCCCTTCATCTCCCTGTTTGTTACTGTTAATAAGAGATTGTCTGTAAATTCTTAATATGGCAATTATATGTACAGTACTGCATATTTGTAATACCCCCCCTCCCCAACCCCCAATCTTGTATATAACATTACTTGAATACAGAATTGTTCATTTGTGATGTTTTGCACTCAAGATATTAAAAAAAATCAAAATTAAAGAGAAAAGGACAAACTGCAACTGATGTATGAGGAGTGAGAGTTGTACCACAGAAATGTATGTCATCACATGCATGGTGCGAACCTGCTGTTTGATCTATTTATTGTGCCGTGTTTACAAAGATTTTTTTTCCCCCGCTCATGTTTTTTTTTTTTTTTTTTTTTTGGAAGCCCCCCCCCCCCCCCATCCCTTCGTTATACACTGTACCCCTCACCGGTTTCCTGTACTGTAGTCAGTGTTTTAGCTAGATTGAGGGAAAAAAAAGTCTTATTTTTGGATGTTGTGAACATGGCCGGGGGCTCGTCTGTTTTTTGCGTGGGCGTTCCTTCACGATGTTTCCATGTGTCGTGTCGAACCCGTGGAGACGTGCGTTCAGGTGCCGAGCAGTAGAAAAAGAAGCAGGTGTGAAGTTGTTTGTCGTAGGCATCAGTTTGTCAGATCAGTTCCACAAAGCTCTTCCATACCAATATTATTCCTGAGACAAGTAACAAAACGGGGATGAAGACTGCTGCTCCTGACTTATCTAAGCACTATATAATTTGATTTTTAATTGATTGATGCTGCTTTTGTATGATTTTTGGCCTCTGGTTTGCACCAGATGCCCCCCTCCCAACCATCTTTTATTCTTTATCATTTTCTAAAATAAATATTTTTGTATCACCCACTTTTTTTAATTTTAATTTTCCTCACAAAATACTTCATTCTTTTGTTACTTGTTGACCTATAAGGGAGTAATGATGCAGTAACTGACATTTATCATTCCAGCTTCTACATATTGAGGAAGAAACATGTATTAATTGAGAAAAAAAAAAAAACTGACCATTTTCTCCACTTTTAAGACTCTCCAGAAGGCAGAATGGCCATGAACCGCAAGTAATCGGGTGCCTTCATTTGGGGGGGGAAAAATGAAGAAAAAAAGAATCAATAAAAACTCTCTTCTGTGAAGAGTTTGGTACTGAACAAGGCTACTTGTAGTTTTTCTTTGTCTGTACCACGACCCCAGTGCCCATTCCCGGGCCGCTTGATCGATGAGTTCTGTTTTTGTAGACGCCACCCGACATGGGAAAGACCTAATCCTCCTGAATTGTCACAAAATGAAATAAAAATCCAGGGCATTATGTGTTTGGATCATCATGTCTCATTTCTTTGTCTTTTATTTTTCCCAATCCCCTCTGAACAAACTTTTCATGTTCCAGCTTTGTCATTTTGTGAGGACGTGGCGTGTGCCGGAGCTCGGTTTGGGGTCAGTTTCTATTAAAACACCTTGAGATGTTGATGATATTCAGTTTATTCAGTGTGCCTGGTCAATGTTGGACTATTAAGATGGAATGAATCCACCTGTAGGTAACGCTGCTGATGGATGATCCGGGGAGAACTATCAAATGGAAATGTCCGATGTCAAGAATCTAAGGACAAGCAGAATAATGTCGGATCATTTGGTTCATTACTAATTCACTAAACTGAATTTAAAAAGTCCAACACACGCTGTTTTTAGCAGAATCCGGAAGAAAAAAACAGCAAAAATAACTGCGACTCTCGTTCAGTTGTAATTCACGTTAATTTCTATGGACGTCCCACTGAGCCAATGAGAAGACACATCAGGTGTTTGTCTGTGTGGAAGATGACACACGGGGAACGTGTCAGTGTGACTGAACACCTGTTTGTTTTAATAACTGTCAGACGAATCCGTGCGACGAGTGTCTGACAGGAGAATCCAAATCCGCCGACGTGCACCCGTTTGGATCTCATGTTCCCAGTTCCCCTGGAGGAGGTTGGATGATTGCATCGTGTCTTTGGAATGGTGTGTGCGTTCATTCCTGTAGGAGATCCGTCACTGCAGCGTCAGTGTGTGAATGGGTAGACGAGACCGTGTAAAGTGCTTTGAGTGTCATTGAGGGAGACAAACCTTTACGTCCATTGAGAGCACTGGAGGAGCGTTCAGCCTCAAAATGAACTCGACTCTTTGCACTCTTTGCATACCCGCCCTGTGTCGGCATGGGTTGTCTCTGGGTTCTCCAGCTTCTCCCACCCCCAAAAGCGTTGTCAGGTTAATTGGTCACTCTAGATGGCCGGTAGGTGTGAATATGAACGTGAGTGTGAACTCGTTCCGGTCGTACCCGACCGTTTTCCCGTTGGACAGCTGGGATCGACTCCAGCGACACCACGACGCCTAACCGGAGCAAGTCGAGTTGTTTTAAAAGTTCATCTTAAGAGTCGTCATCGGGAAGGTTTGGTGACATTTGAAGCACCGGTGAACAAAGATCTGGGTTGTCGGAGATGTCAGTAGAGATAGAAGGGTATCGGGCAATGGTGTGTGAGGACCTGGGGGTGTGCAAACGGTGGAGAAACAGCTTTAAATTGAAGGAAAGCACCTTTGTGACCAGCATCCACAGCACGGAGAAACACTTAGGCTAGGTTGATAACTTCATCTGCTCCAAAGTTGCCGAGCTAAAAACAACTACCTCCTTGTTGGAGGTAACCAACTGTTGTGTTCTTAGCAAATGTCTTCTGAGATATAAACTGTTTAACGCTGTGTCATGAAAAGATCGGAGCTAAATCCAGAAGACAATATTTAGAGACGTTTAATCTCCGAGGATTACACAATCCCGTTTGTCTTCCCAGATCAAATTAATCCCCAGTTCTTTTAATCCTCGGTGGGAACAGTTGGAGGTGAAGAAGTGAGTGAACAGCATGACGAATCCCTTTGTAGATGACGTTTATGGATGAACCTTGGCCTGTAGCACCATCTAGTGGCCAATGTTAGTGACCTCTGGTCAGGTTTCACTCTTAGTCTTATAAATATACCTTAGATACTGTAGATACTGTAATTGTATTACAACATAGATCTTATCATTTTTTATTGTCTTAAAGTCAGTTTTGGCTCTTTCAGAGAAAATTCTCGCTGTGTACGTCTGATCTGGAGACTTCTACGAAGAAATGTTAACAGCTCACCAGAATCGTTTCTTTTCTCCACAAGAAAATTGGACATGAGATAAAAAAATCTCATGGACTTTTTAGTCTGAGAGCGGAGTTCAGGTTTACTTGTTACCACTTGATTGTGTCCGAGTAAGAACAGAATCCCAGTTGAATTCATTAGACTTTTATTCACGTTTTCCTGTTTGCGACAAAATATGAATCTTAACCGACAAGTTTTGCTTCTGATGATTCACAATCTTGGCGGTTGTGTTGTTTGTGTCTGTTCTAGTTAGTTTATTTACATAACTTACATATAACTACTTGAATTAAATAAAATGTCATTCAGATTTATGAAATCACACATGAACACACCTCCATAATCGCTCCCGGCCAGCACGCCCAACTGTCCGTTACTCCACTGTTACATCCATGGCTGACTGGTCCTTCACCGGCCCCCGAACACGACACGTTGGGTCCGATTAGAGCCACCACACGCGCCGTCTATGGTCATGTCGGTCACAATTATCCCCACCCCTCGGCCCCGGACGTCAGCGGTTCTCCATTGTAGACCAGCTGTGTCTGGCTCGAACCCGTTTTAACGGCCGCTGACCCTCCTGACCCGAGCCCGTTCCATTTAAGGTGGATTGGACTCCCGTTGGATGTGCCGGCGGGAGTGACTTTTATTTCTTTATTTGATTACAAATGTTCAGTTGTGAAAGAGGTAAACATTTGGAGTTGTTTACGATTTGTAAACATGCACTGGAGACTAAAGTTCAAATCCATCTTTACCCAGGAAGTTGAAGCACCATGTTACTCATGAAGTCAGTCCTTGAAGAACTCGGTCAAACGATGACTCAACGTTAGAGTGAGGAAACGATTGTCTCACTGTCTGAAATCACAGAATAAACTCGACAGTGAAGCTGCAGAGTCGGTGTGCGGCAAGTTTCTGCTTCATTCAGGGAGTTTTTCTCTTGATCTAAAATGTGTAAATATCCTGTCTGTGTGTTCACATCAGGACCCTGAGAAGTAGAAGTGAGCAGATTGGTTCTTTGTAAATACTACATGATTGTAATCTCCTTTTTCTCCTATTGTACCTGAAAATGTTGTAGCACCAGATGCTTCTGATTTGCTGCTGCAACACCATAATTTCCCCACTGTTGGACCCTGAAGGTTTATCCTCTAGTTGCTAGGCAACCCTACCCAATCAGTCAGCTGACGTTATCGGCCGTTACACCAAAAATCAAGTATGTGAACAACTTTTTGTCGGTGTTAATATTGTTTGTTGTACCGATATGAAATGTTTGGCCAACAGGGGGCACTGTTATTGTTACTGCAGGCGGTGTCAAGAACTCTAAATTAATTCAAATCATATTCACTGAGCACGATCAGACATGTTTTTTTGTTTTTTTTAAACTCCCTTTTATCGGTTCAGAACCTGTGACTCAGCGTTCCTCCGCTACCGTTGTGACATTAAATCAAACTGTCAAACTCTTCGGTCATCTGAAGGCTGGGATGTGAAGTGGCACCTCAGATCCGATTGGACATCATCCTGGTGTTCAGTTTCAGAAAGAACGACTTCAGCTTGCACAGGCGGCACTTTTTCTTCTTCCGCTTCTTATTATTAGTGTTCCGAAGCTTCTTGTAGACGCCCCGATATTCTCCCTCCTTGTCGTCCTCTTCCTCCACCCAGGGGACCCAGGCTCCGCCGTGTTCGCCGGGGTTGGCTCGCGGGTCGTCGGGCGGAAAGTACACCGGCACAGCTGTTTGGTTGTAGTAGGCGAGTCGGGCCAGCAGCTGCTGGACAACATCTGGCCTCTGCTCTGCCAGGTCGTGTCGCTCGTATGGGTCATCGGTGATGTTGAACAGCCAGATGGTTTTGTTCTTGGAGGATTTGTAGAAGGTGGAGAAGGACCGCTCAAGGTTCCACCAGCGCCCAGGGAGAGTGGGAAGCATCTGGGGACCAAAACGTCACATTATTCGTATGGTTCATGGTTACAGGGTCCCTACACATTTGGAGTTTCTAAATTCCATGCTTCTTTATGCTCTAATTTCCAGACGGCTTTTTTTTTTTCAGAGAATGTGACAATAAACGTATCAATGTAATCATATTTCACATGGTATTTAATTATTCTTAAATATACACTGTAGCTAATTATTCTTAATAGGTAATTGTAACCTACTACCAATGTATACGTACATGCAATACAGTAAGTAAGGATCTGGAGAGTTCAAATTAGTTTTTGGAAATATCTCACAATATCTAAAACAGTATTTTTGAAGAGCGGTCACTGGATATGTATTTTTTCCATAGTTTATTTTTAATTTTCCTTACATTTAAATACATGGAAATTGATCCAAATTTGATTCAACTCCAAACTTTCCATACTTCCGGTGGGAACCCTGTGGTTAATTTATGGTAGAAGAGTTGAAGCCCTCTACACTTCAGTGTGGATCTAGATCTAAATGACTATTTGCTGTCATCACCTTTTACATTTTACCAAAGCAGCATTCATGTCTCTACGTATGCAGATGACACACTGGAATGAGTTGAGTTCCTTTGTGGTAGTACTTCTGGACATGTGGTGATTCTCTTTGAGCAGGGTAGAGAGGTAGTCTGAATCCGTTGTCTCTAAGGGGGATATGAAGGTACCCCCCACGTAGCTAGCTAGCTAGCTTAGCATAAAAGCTGGAAGCAGGAAGAGCTAGCAGAGTTTTATGGTGTCAGTGTGGGTACCTGTGGTGGGACCCACTCCCCGTGGCCAGGGTCTCCTGTCAGGAGCTTCCAGTCTCCAACCCTGATGGCTGCCTGGACCGAGGTGTCCCACACCGGCTGGGGCGGCTGGAAACCAGGGTTTGGTGTCGGGTGTACGATTCTGTCCGTCTGAGACGCGTTCTGGTATGGGGATGTTGCCCGTTTTGACGGCTTGGACTTAAAAAGTAGTCTGAGCTGTGTCCTAGATCTTTGCTTTGGCGGTTCAGACCAGTACAGCTTCTGGTTCCTGGATTTGGACTTGGACCGTGACTGGAGCGGAGATGTTTGCGAGACGGTCAAGTCCTGGTGGCCAGATGGCGTGTCGCTGTCGTGGACCTTCAGACGTGCAGAGAAGGCCTTGGTCTTGGTTCTGGGTTTGAGGTTCCGTTTGGCGGAGGACTTTGGTTTCGGCTTAGCAGCAGGATGGGCAAACTTCTGAGGTTTGTTGGTGTTCTTCAACTTGAACGCTGACTTCTGCTTCGGTCGCTGCTTCAGCAGCTTCTTCTTCTTTGGCTTCTTAATGGTGGGACGTGTTGACGTTCTCACTGATGGGTCAAAGAAAACCTCGGTCAGTAAATATCCCAACACCTCTTCAAACCTTTTGGTTTTACTCTGGCCCACTTTTGTTTCCTTTCCCTCCTTTTTTTCCACTGCAAACGTCTTTTGCTCCTCGATGGAAATCGCATACTTCATTGGTTCATTGGTTCTTCTTATTACACGATGCACTGTACAGTCTCACATCAAACAACGTCACTCAATGACATGAAAATGGAACTTCCTGCCACATTTTGACAATATTTACAACACATCACGCCTTAGACCTCACATCTTCAACCGCAATCTTGTACCATGACGACGGTAATTTATCACGTTCAAGCCACTCACTAGCTAGTAAGCTAATGTTAGCATTTGCCGGGAGTCCATCGGTAGCTGTTATCCTCCGTGGTGGCGCCGCTGTCGGACTGTGGGAAAGTGAACGATACGACATTTCTACGTCACTGAGATGGCCGTTGAGGGTGGAACGTGTCCATCGATCCACGTTGGAGTGCGTGTAGTACACTACATTTCCACATACTCATTCAGTGTGTACCCAAGATACTAAGTTTGAGCATGGAATGTACGCAATTTGACACACACCTCAGGAATATGATGCTGATGGTCCGTTCGTAAGGCGGCCATCTTGGTTTTGTTTACCTGAGGCTTCCTCGGCGCTGGCGTCCCAGGTCAGTGTGGGAGCCGGAGGTTTGTGGAGAGGGTCGATGTTGTGAAGGATCTCCTGGCGAGGAGATTCCCTCCCTTCACTGATGGCGGGCCACACGTCAAAGCCATCCAGACCCTGGCTCTACCGAGGGTCCAAACGAAAAGAACACGTGTCAGAAAGTGGTAAGTCGGGTAAGAAAAACCTGTTCTCTGCATGAATGTCGCCAGAAGAAAAACGTTTACCACACAGGAGGAAATAAGGATCATTTCTTTTGCTTAAATCGCAGCCGTAGACAGAAGCTAACACAGCCAAGACAGACTTGTTTATCTGCTTTGGGACTGAGGCCGCTGAGAAAACTTGACAGTGAAAGCAATGAAATAAAAAGTACAAAGCACCAGGACAGATTTACAGTAGCACTGTAAGACGAACCTCAAATCCAAAACATGTACTCATGTGGACGGAGGTCCGCTATCAAGTCTGAGTGACCACAAATAAACTCCTGCGTTCGTAGAAAACCAGAAGCAGAGCAGAACAAACAGTCAAGACCACTGCAAAAACATGCAGAAACAAATCCAGCGGCGACGTCTCTGCCTCAGGTCGGCGCTACGGCTTCTCCGGTGAGACTAAACATCGGTCGTTTGACGGCTTGTTACGACACAAAACGCAAAACGAGAAGAATGGAGGACAAACTGACCTGGCTGATGTTTCCCCCGGCCAGACCCACCAGGGTGGGGAACCAGTCGGTGATGTGCAGAAGAGCTCGGGACACCCGTCTCCTGCGTCTCAGCAAAGGGCTGTGTACGAACGCCACCCCACGGACCCCCCCCTCCCAGTACGTACCCTGAAACACACACTCGGCACGTTGAATGTGCCGGAAACGTCACGTTCTGGGGACCGTCGGCGGTCGCTGACGTCCAGATTTCAGATACCTTTCGGCCTCGAAGCGGCCAGTTGCTTCCACCTGTGAACGGCTGGGCACCGTTGTCGGTGGAGTAGATGATGACGCTGTTCCTGTAGTACCCGTACTTTCTAAGCGCGTAGGTGACGTTGTGAACCGCCTCGTCCACCGTGGAAACCATGGCGGCGAACTTTCTCCTGGCGACATTCGCCATGTCCCGGTACGGGTAGATGTAGGACTTGGGAGGCTGGAGAGGAGTGTGGACCGCCTGGAGGACAGCAGACATCAGCTGAGGGTGCTTTTCAGAAAGAAATACTCTGACGGTGGCTGTGGTTATTACGTGGTGAATCCATCTTAGATAGACGCCAACACTGTTTAAAGTGTGTCCGACTTTTGTTTTCATCTGTAAACATCTACTTACAATTCAGTTTGTCACACAATCTTTTATTATTGGATGGTTCAGGACATATGTATATTTTCTGGATGTTATTTTATGATATTTTATATATAAAATATAGATATATTTTTTTTTCTTGGGATGTGATTTTAAAACATGTCAGGATATAATTTAATTTGTTCATATTTTTTATTTTATTATCAAAAATAAAGGCATAACAATACTGTATTTTGATGGTTTGAATTTTTCTGACATGGTTCACAGCTGTTTCAGTATTTGTTTACTCCACTTGATTCTGATTATGTAGGAACTATTTCCTGTGATCATGTTACAGAGCGTTAGCAACATAACCTTTTCAAAATGAGCGGAATGTTTTTAAAATCTGTATTTTCAGTATCACGTATCAAACAATAATATAATATAATATAAAATCCTTATTGTGTGTAATAAAATATCCGCCTCTGGAATCCCGAACATGTGTAACGGCACATGTTCTTTATGATTCGGAGGTGTTGAAACTCAAATCGTCATGATTCATTCGTTCATTGACTCGTCACGATGTGAAGCCTCGGCGTGATACCTGGAGCGAGAGCAGCAGGAAGAGCGGCCGCTGCTTCGGGTCGTGACTCTCGAGGATCTTGCGAGCTCTCTGTGTGAAGAGCGTGGTGGAATACTTTCCCTCCTGGCCCCATGCCACACCCTCGTTGTCGTGGAGATCGTACCCGCACAACCCCGGCCCATCGCAGGACCCATAACTGGAGACAGATGGAGGAGGAGCGTTATAGAAATTCACAGGAGAGGTCCCATCAGCAGCTGGTGGGACCATGTGATCTGCATCTGGATACAAGAGAACGAATAGAACCACAGCATCCAGGAGACTTTAGAACACATAGAACCACAGCATCCAGGAGACTTTAGAACACATAGAACCATAGCAACAAATAGAACCACAGCATCCAGAAGACTTTAGAACAAATAGAACCACAGCATCCAGAAGACTTTAGAACAAATAGAACCACAGCATCCAGAAGACTTTAGAACAAATAGAACCACAGCATCCAGAAGACTTTAGAACAAATAGAACCACAGCATCCAGAAGATAGAACCACAGCATCCAGAAGACTTTAGAACAAATAGAACCACAGCATCCAGAAGACTTTAGAACAAATAGAACCACAGCATCCAGAAGACTTTAGAACAAATAGAACCACAGCATCCAGAAGACTTTAGAACAAATAGAACCACAGCATCCAGAAGACTTTAGAACAAATAGAACCACAGCATCCAGAAGACTTTAGAACAAATAGAACCACAGCTTCCAGCAGAGGCATAATGGTTTTGTCTGTTTGTGAAAACTGGCATTTTTTACATTTTTGCTTTGAGTTTCTCAGAGTGCCCGTCTGTCAACAGGTTTGTGAATGACACGGGTGTACTTTTGTCCACGTGTGCTGTTTTGCGGTTGTGTCTCTGTGCCATATTGTGTGTGTGTGCGCATGTGCTGCATCCATGTGTGTTTAAGTGTGTTGACTTCGGGGTTTCCATTATTTTTGGATTTTTGTGATATGCCAGCACTTTGTGCTGCGTTGGCGTATGGAGTACAAAAGGTGCTGTAGAAACCAGGTTTGCGCTAATGTTCGACGACCTCCGATCTCTGAACTCTCCAGTGTTTGAAGGGCGTGGACCTGTTAGTGTTCAGCGTCTGTATGCCTGCTCTCACCCTGAAAGCAGATGTCCCCCCCTCTGCCACGCTCCTCTTTCGTGACCCAGTCTGATAACACGCTAACGTCGTCTTGGATCCTGTTTCCTTTTTAGAGTGCAGCTTCACACAGCTGGCGAACAGGCCAAGAAAAACAACGCCGCCGACACGCATCGGTCTGTGTTCCTCCGCCGTTTTTTATTGCACTGCTCCTCTTCTTTCACCCCCCCCCGCCCCACCAAGGACGTGGTCATGTGTGTGCAGATCGTTGAACTGAACCACACGCCCTCCAGCTGTGGTCGTTGAGATCACAACACGTTGATCTGCGTTCATCCGTACCTGTAGTAATCCACACTCCCAGTCAGGGAACCAAAGAAAGTGTCGAAACCCTTCCTGGTGGGCAGGCACGCCTTCCTGTTTCAGAGGAAACACAGTTCGTTAGCGTCCCACGTCTTCAGCTCGTTCCAGCGGCTTACCGACATCCTGGAGTTGCTGGGCTCAGTCGTAGGCGTCCGGACTGGATGTTTCGTCACTCGTCATCGTCTTCAGTTCTAATCTGACAGTAGTTCCTTTACTAGTACTTCTTGTACGTACTAGTTTAGAAGCCCAATTGATGCTCCTGCGTCAACAGCGTAACTACTATGTAGGGTCCATGTCAACCCGTTGACTACAGTCTAGTGTACGGTGTAAGGTTAGGGTGTCGGGTACACTGTCGGGTAGGGCGTAGGGTACGGTGTAGGTTAGGGCGTAGGGTACGGTGTAGGTTAGGGTGTCGGGTACACTGTCGGGTAGGGCGTAGGGTACGGTGTAGGTTAGGGTGTCGGGTACACTGTCGGGTAGGGCGTAGGGTACGGTGTAGGTTAGGGTGTCGGGTACACTGTCGGGTATGTCGTAGGGTACGGTGTAGGTTAGGGTGTTGGGTACACTATCACAGCCGGTTCAGCCACAGCTACTCTTGCAGTCGTGAAGCTCTGGGGGTTGCAGGTACCTGTAGAATCCCAGGTGCCACTTGCCGACCATGTGTGTGGCGTAGCCGGCCTGGCGCAGCCTCTCGGGCAGCGTGTCCATGTACAGAGGCAAACAGCTGGGCTGACTGGGTCTGATGATGGAGTGTTGTAGTCCCGTGTGGATCTGATATCTGGAGGAAAAGGAACACCAGAATCATCGAGCAAACATCAAAGGTGGGGGTGGGGGGGGGTTGTTCTCTTCCTGTCGTCCTCCAGTCAGCGGCCTCCAGCGTGGCGTCCGGTACCTGCCGGTGATGAGCTGACTGCGTGACGGCGTGCAGATGGGCTGAACGTAATAGTTCTCCAGCTTCACTCCCTCCGCCGCCAGCTTGTCCAGAGTGGGGGTCTTGATGGTGGGGTTATGGTACCCGATGTCGTTGAAGCCCTGGTCGTGGACGGAGGAAAAATTGTGCTTTACGAAGCCAATCTGCCGCAAAACTTAACTTGTTTTTTTTTTTTTCAAAAAGCCATCTGGTGATGAAGGTCAGCCCTCACCTGGTCGTCCGTGAGGATGAAGATGATGTGCGGCTGGTTCTTTGAGGCAGCGTCGTCATTCTGGAGCAGCGTCCGGTTCGGTTCCGAGCGGCGAGCGGCCGACAGGACGTCCAGGCTCAAGAGACAGCTCAGCACGGTGAGAGCCACAGCACACGCCTGCATCGTTCCTGCGAGAGAACACACGCAACAGAAAGGTATTCCACCGACAGAAACACCCGGAAGTGGAGTCCAAAGAATGTCGGCAGTGAGTCGGGACAAATTCACACACGTTCGCCATCGCTGGAGGCTCGCCTGCAGATCATAAAACCACATTTGTGGATGAAGCTGCCAACTTGGCTGCAAAGTGAAACACATCCCTCCGGAGCTGAAAGCTGCTTTTAACCGTTTACAGGCCGAACCGATCCAAGGTCATCAGACAACAGCAAACCGCTGCAGAAGAGGACGAGGGTGACGCGGCTGGAAGGAACGCTGAGTTTCTCGGGCGACAAATCGAAGCGGCTCTTTGAAATTGATGCAGATAAAGTGGAACTTTCACAAAGCAGAAACATAAAATGGACAGTTCACCCAAATTGGTTTTTTTTGTTTTTTTACACAGATAGCAACAAAGACTACTACTACTACTTATAATGCACCAGTTATTTGTTTGGAGGCCCGATTTAGAGGAACTGTGACTGCTTTTAGTTATTAGTTTATGTAGGTTTTTCATGATAAATGTGGCTGTTCATGTTTTGTATTCAGCCTTGACACTCTAAGTAATCAGACATCATTGTTTATTTTAAATGTTTTACCAGCAGTTTTCTTTGGCCCTAGAATCAACCAGTCGCAGGTAGTTAAGTGTGAGTAGCAGGAGAGCTGCTGGAACACGTCACACTCAACTTTTATTTCTCACAGGATCGTCTGCAGACAGACAGCCTGTTGTTACTTTTCATCAACATCTGGAGTCACCTCTACAGCTGAGACACCAGGAGTGTAGAGGTTCACACACTCACACACACACACACACACACACACACACACACACACACACACACACACCTCTGGGTGTCCATTCAGACAAGTACAGACTGGCCCTGCATAAATGAGTTTTGATGAAACCCGAATCCCTCGAGAAAAAGGCTCCAATAGGAGTTTGCAATCAGGTCACTTCGCAGTGAACACACATCTGTCCGAACAACAGCTGGATTATTTCAAGGCCCAGATCAATACCTCGATCCGGGGTCAATGGAGTGGACGCCTCCTCTTCCTCCTCTCCTCTTCACTTCATTCTTCTCTCTTCGCCTCTCCCCGCAGCTCGTTCGGTTTGCGGTGGGTTCGCAGAAAACAGCGCATGTCCTCTAGTTCCCATAAAAAATCCTCCCTTTCCTCCGGTGTGCGCGTCCACGGTGCCTCCAGAGCTGTTAGGCTGCGCACACGAACGCGTTCACACTTCCGGTCCGGCCTATCAAAATAAAACAAGCGCCGGTTTAACACGAACGTTAACGCAAGAAACGAACTGACGTGAGGAAAATAATGAACCGTAAAGTTTACTTTATCAGCACATCAGACTAAACTGTCGTGTAGAATAATGAGACACCATCATCTGTTGAAATATAGTGTTTTACTGGACTGTATACTTTCCAAACCAAACGAGGCCGTAAAACGTTTTGAACCTAAAAGTGAGTACATTTTTACATGTGTTGTCTTAATCTGTGAATGTTTCAAGGGGCTAAAATGCGGGATACTAAGAAGTTAACCGCTAACGGGACTTTGCTAGCTAGCTAGCGTTGTTAATGTAGCTAACTCGTAATATTAATCTAGTCTCAAATACTGTGTGAATCAGTAGCTTTTGACCCATGTTTGCTTCATATCAATGTTCACAATCACACCGTTACCGTATTAACGGTTCATGGTAAAACCTCCTGTACATAATAGCTAGTGGCTAATGTGACCGGACAGCTAAGCAGTCGCTCCGGATTGGAAGAATTTAGTCTGATTAAACAGTGTGTTCCTCGTTTAAAAAACTAAACTAAACTAAAAAAAACAGGATATATTTTATTTCATTTCAATGTTATTTTGGAAGCTCTCTCACACCCGGTGTTCTTGACGTAATCTTGGAGACTTGACACAGGCGAAAATAACAATAAAGCAGTCAGTGTTCCTTAAGTACAATGACCTCAACAGTTTACTGGACCACGTAACTGAAATACACCCGTTTATAATAACGAATCGAATTTAAGATACATTGTTTGTTTTACAGTATATGACAAATGCTGCGTGCAGTGGCTCTTAGGTGATCACGTGATATGTGGTTTATAGTCCAGGTCCTGGTACCAGAACAATTTTGTCCAAATCCTGATGCCGTATCATCTGTGTGTGAATAGTTAAACAAGAAGGCACTATAAAGATCTAAAATTAAGATCTAAAAGTGCAATGAAAAGCAGCAATTTGTCATTTTATTTTCTTGGTCTGAGTGGCTAATGTTGCTGCAGGCTCAGGTTTATACTTTTATTTTGAAGAAACAGACAGAACATGGATGGGTGGTGGAACGACTTCTTATTTATTTCTCCTGACTTGAGTCATTTCAGGCAATTTTCTCTGTATCTCAGCAGTCCAAACAGTCTGAACTCGAGTGGGACCATAGAAAGGTGTTGGCGACCTTCCCATGTAGCCGACGCCAAGTTTCCAACAAACATGGTGAAAGAGGTGGTGTTTGATTTATTAAAGCCTGATTCACTGGCGGCGCGCAACACGTTGAGGAATATTACCAGATCTCTACAGATGTCCAGCTACAATTAAAGAAATCTATCATATCCATCAGATTTAAATAGCAGTTCATTTAAATACTTCAGAGTTATAGTTATTGTCAAGAAATGTGTCATGGTGGTTATGAAAGTTCATTTTTGCCCGGATAAAACTGAAAGTTAGGAAAAATAAAATCTTAATTCAGATGCCAGACAAACTATGCAGATTTGTTTTAACTGTCCCTTGCCTCCCCTACTCTTCCTTAAACGTGCCATAACTTCGTTTTATTGTCGCTTGAAATGCTTTTGGAGCATAAACCTCAACCACGTCCACTGTAAAAAAAACACTTTTTAAAGAACATGTTCATGGAGCTAGCACAAACTTTTAACTACTTCGTGGTTGACCCACGTTACGCCCGTGGAATAAATTCGGGTGAAATTCGGCCACGTAGTTTTTGCGTAAACCCGCTCCCATGAAAAGACTCCACTTCCCATGCTGCACGTCGAGGGGGCGTGGTCAACCAGCGCTCGGGGCACACACGCTGAATAGCGCGCATGAAGTGAAGTGTGAAGAAGTGGATAATAATATTTCAGTTTTGGTCCTCCCCCGGTCGCGTCAGTCGGACATCATGGCCTCAGAGGAGGACGACGCGCTGCTCTTCCTCATCTTCCAGCACCTGAAGGTCAACGGCTTCCAGACGGCTGCGAAGGTGCTGGAACAGCACATATCCCAGGTAAACAGTTCACTTTCCTAAACACTCGCCTTATCAGATGCATTTGACGATGTCGATTTTTACAAGATGTGCACATTGTGTTATTTTTTAAAATATATTTATTACAATATACTTTGATGCAAACATGCCATGTCTTTGTTATATAAGCATATGAATTAATTATAAATCTGAATTCCAAATGAATTCTGCCTCAGTGTGACTGGCTGTGAGCTGCAGTCCAGTCTGTTGGTTGACACAAGCACATGGCTGCTTGGTCGGGCCTCCTGGAAGGAAAAGAACATGATGTTACAGGAGGTGCCTGGCTGTAAAAACCAGCCTGCGGCTGCACACTGACCCTCCATTCAAAACCTCCTCACATATCCACAGTAAATATTGGTCGTTTTAAATCAATTCATGTGAATGTGTCATTTCTGTGTCTAGGTGGAAACGCCGAAAGAGTGCTCCAATCTGCAGGATATCTACACGGGATGGATGAAGTAAGTCTGTTTGTTGTACTTCATCGTCGCAGGGTTTGATGTGACGGGTTGTGTCCTGACTGTAGATCAGTGTATAAACACGCAGCTTAGACGGATTAGAGGCTTCAAACTATCAGTGCGAACTGGATGTGACATGTAGTGTGTGTGTGCGTGCGCGCATGTGTGCGTGCGTGCTCTTCCTGTGAATGCCTGCCTGGCGTTCAGCCCAGGAGCATTCTGGGTTTGGCTTTTGGTCCCTGCCACCCGTCCATCCAAAAAGGATGGATGGGTGAATGACATCATCTTGTGTGTGTGTGTGTGTGTGTGTGTGTGTGTGTGATCTCTCACACCTCCTTTGGTTTAAAAGTAATTAAACTCCAGAAAATCTATCTTTTTGAATCCAACTTGTCTTGTCCATGCCTTCGTCAACGTCATCTTTCTGATGGCCGGGGAGTTGTCTTCTGCTGTAGAGCAGGTGATCCGAGCTGACGGCGCGTGATGGGTGTGTTCAGCTGTCATCACGCTTGACATGATACAAACAATGACGATCATCTCAAGTCACCCCCTGACATCTAGTCCCTGAAATATAATGTTCCTCTCCAGCTTCTCAGAAGTCTATTGTAGTTAATGAGCTAAACAAGCCAGCGCCTCATTCTACCCTCCACGCCAACAGGGGGCACTATAACATAATGTTTACATTACAACGCACACAAGTTATGATGGCAGATGCAGGTGCTAGGTGAATAATTGTGTGTGTGTGTGTGTGTGTGTGTGTGTGTGTGTGTATAGGCTGTGCTCGCTTGCCCAACATGCCAAGCGGGAGCCGGACGACTCCATTAGCTTGAAGAAGAGAATCAAACCAGAACCTGCCACCAGTGAGGAAGAAGGCGCAGACACAAAACTGATCAGTATCACAGAGATGGTGGATGCGAAACCGCACAGAGGTCAGTGTGCTGTATAGTGGAGCAGATCAAATCAGGTTTTGTTAGAATCGTACAAATTATGATAGAGAAAAATAATGATAAAAGTCTAAAAATGAACATGTCAAAATGTACCCGACTGGTCACTTGGAAAATTCATATGGTGGCCATTTTCCAACATGGCTGACAGAAGAGACCCAAAATATAATTCATTCAGTATTGGGTTGATATCTTTATTTTGATCAAGAAAACAACCACATAAAAACATTTTGTAAATCTAAATAATCTTTGTTAAATAAATAAAAGCAAAATAAGTCAACAGCAAGAAACGAAAACAAAACACAACAGTAACTTGAATCTGCACATTCAAGAGTTTCTTTCCAAATCTCACACAAAAACACAAACACAAAACATACAATCATTGTTTTCACATATATCTTCACTTTCTCGGCCGTGTCAATGCTTCAGAGTCCTCGACGGCCGTTGTGGACTCAACACGCGCAGAAGCCGAGATTGTCAATGAGCCGCTGACGCATTCAAATGAAACCACATCAACCATCGGTGACAACGGCGCAGACGGCGGTGAGAGCGAAGAGGAAGCAGACGAGGAGCGGGAGGTGAGTGAAGGGAACAAAAATGGAGGTGTTTGTTTCCTTCTTCAAACCTTAAACTCAGGCTGGGCGACCCAAACCACCTGTCGTCCTTTTCAAACGCTTGTTGATCTTCCGTCCTGCTCACACGTCACCGTCTATCAAAGACGTCCCAGCTGTTGGCCACCGCCGCTGGGGAACGTGTCCTGACCCCTCACCACCTGTCAAACTCCCCCTGATGTGACTGAACAAACATGACGAGACGTGGCACTTCCTGTCGCTAAGCTAAGCTGAGCTAAGCTAACTAGCTGCAGCTTGATTTGGAATTAACTAGCATATTATTGACTTCAAACAATAAATATTTATGTGGTACATGAGTGTTTTTACCTCCACCAATGATGTATTTGCTGGTCTGTTTGTCTGTTTGCTAAATAAGTCAAAGTTCTGAACGGATTTTAATGAGATGTTGAGTAAATGCTGACCAGGACCAGATGATGAAATGTTGGTGGTGTTCTGGAACCATCTGGATCTGTCTGTTAACCCAAAGGTCGGGGGTTGGAGCCCACCCAGGGGCCCAGGTTTGTTTTTTTGTTTTACTATTGAAATAAAAAAGAAAATGAAGGAGAAAAAGAAGAAAAAATAGAGCTCAGAGGTGATGATGAGTGTAACAAGGTTGCTGATGATTTGTAGATAAAATGAATGTAGGACGATAATACTGGCATACAGTAATACAGTTTTTTTGGGGGGGGGTTCGGCGGAGGTTTGCGTGTGCTTTTCTAGTCATGTCTCCATTCGTGTTCTTGACAGTTGCTAGCGTGAGTGGCGATAAAATACGCCTTTATTGTCCCACAGCGGGGTGGGGGGTTAAGGTTTTATGGACACAAACCAGTAGGTGTAAAACACATACGGTGTTTAGAGGAAGAAAGAAGACATTGTGAGAACAGAAACAATATACAGTATATGCAAGATAATATGCAACAAAAACTAAAGAACAACATGTACTGTTGTCTTAGTCACTGAGATTTCATATTCCACAGTGTGTTGGGATTAAAATCCCAGGATCAGACCTCACATTCTGTCTGAAGTGTCATTGTCTTCACTAAGTAACCAGAGCTCACCCACCCAGCGATGAATAGCTGCTGTCCAGTCACTGTGATAATGTGCTGGTCCGTGGACAGTAGCTCCAGTGTTGTTTTGCTCCACGCCGTCCCGTCAGCTCATGTATCTGTGCATTTCCTCTGTTGTTGTTTCGCGTGTGTGTGAATCTCCAGGTCCCGTCTCTGGGCCGTTGGACACCAGCGACGCAGCACGTGATGCTCTTTGGACAGGAAGTGAAACCCCACCTTGGTATTTTACAGGTTTGTCTCCGTGTGGAGACTGATCAGATATGTAGACATTGATTTAAGTTCAGTCCAAAAAGCCCCTGACATCTGTCAAACATGCTCTCACATCAGAGTCTTGCTCGTCAACTGAGGGGAAAAGACATTATAACTTGGGGCAGATTTGTCAAACACAGGAAAAACGCATTTATTTACACTCACGATAGTGGAGGCAGACACAGAATGAGCCAAGGGTCAGACTGATCAGTTCTAGAAATGCTCACTCTGAGCTCTCTTTGGTTTTTTTTTGTTCTTCATTTTCTTTTTTTTATTTCAATAGTAAAACTCTGAGGGGGGGGACTCCAACCCCCGACCTTTGTGTTAATAGACAGACCCACTAACCACTGCTTCACAGAGACAGTCCACTGCTGCTATTGTGGAGTTCTAGACACAGATGCTGACAATGAGGAAGATTCCTGGATCCAGAAGGTTCCAGAACACCACCAACACAGTTATTTTGCCAACAGACCAACAAACAGACCAAAACACAACATCCTTGGTGGAGGTAACAATTCACTCATTAGTGGATCTGACTGCCCGAGTTGTGATGGTAAACAACACATCCTCCCCTGATCTGTTTGGGATTCTACTTTGGGATCTACCTTGAGTTCTGTTCCTGGATGTTCCTCCTCTGCCAGCTGCTTTAACCTGCCTGCTTGTACCTGTAGTCAGCTGCAGCTGTGGTCTCAGCTGAGGGCCTCAAGTCGGACCTGGTGGAGGAAGTGGTTAGACCCGGTCCGGGCGACCCCACTGACCCCACTGGCCCCACTGACCCCAACCTGGACGAGCCCAGCCCCAGTGACGAGCCCAGCCACGCTGCCTCCGACGAGCTCAAAGACGGCGATCCAGCTGTGGCGTGTGACTCTGGCCCGGAGAGCAGGACGGAGCGTGAAGAGGGCGCCGATGAGCAGGTAACAGACCTGAGGCTGAAGTATGTGGTTGTGTACGTTTAGTTAGTTAGTTAGTTAGTTAGTTGTTACCTACCTTGTCTTACCAAAGACAAATGCTGGTTTGTACGTCTGGACATCGACTGAAGAGGAACCTTCATTCTCTGTTGTTCAATCTTTGCGTTTTCCAAAACGTCCTGTGATGTTGGATCCCGCGTTTCGTGCACTCACCGACACGTGGACAAGCCAACGACAGCTGTGTCGTCCAGCACGCTGCACCAGAGTGTCCCCACACGGTTTCAACCGCAGCTCATGAGACCAGGAGCCGTCGTGGACTCGTGCCTCCACTCACCCTCCTCACATCTGCAACTTATTGTACAGATGATTGTGTGACTGGCTGTTTGAGCCGTTTCCGACCCCGCAAGCAACCGTCTCTGCTGACGGTGTGTTTTTGTCTGGCTGGAGAACGTTGACCATCGTTTTAGTCATTTTGATAGGTTGGGGTTGTTTTTTTTTTTTTTTTTCTTTTTGTTTAGCAAACGGAATAACTTTAGATTACTGGTCCAACACAAGTCATATGTTGACTTCTTTACAGACTAAGAATGTTCCAGATGCTTTATTGGCTTTGTTATTGAGTGTTGTTGACAGTTTTATTTACTGTGTTCCTGCTTTGTGATGATACTGCAGTTATTTGTACTCTACAAGTTTGCAGCAGTTGTTAAGGGGAAAGGGACTCATTCTCTGGATTGAATGAATGAATTTTCTGAAATATTTTTATTAATTTCATTTGATATTTGAAAGTATTGTATTCCTTTTAATTAGCTAAGTTCAAGGTTCAAGATAGCATTATTTGCACTTCTGCAATTTGTGTAACACATAGAGAGGATTGAAATTTCTCAAGTGCACAGGTGAAGTCTGTGGAATTAAATGAAATCCTAATGTTTGCAGCCCTACAGTTTGTGTCAGCACCTTTCATCCCGACTCCGTCTGTTACCTGCTTTGTTACCGTCTCCAGCAGCCTGAAGCCGCAGTCGAAGCCTCTGAGGTCGCAGACGGAGCCGGTGCTGTGAGTCCAGTAGAAGATCCAGACGACTGCTCAGGAAACACGGCGACAGAGGTGAAATGTACATTCACCACGTAGAGAGAGGACACATCCACGTCACCACGTTTAAACTCAGGGGGCTGTCGTTGACACGTCACATCTCCGCTCAGGAAACGCCCCCGGCCGAACCCTCGCCCGCATCCCGGCCAGCTGGGGAGCCCGACGGCCAGGTGTCTGACAGCAAAGCCCCGCCTCCCAGGGGTAGGAGCGACGAGCCGGCTGCTCCCTGACGCGTTATGTCTTTCCTGTCTCTCTGTCACTGCACTGACAAGACTCGCGCGCCGCTGTGAAGAAGTTTGATGTGGCCACTGTTCAAAGATCGCTCAGAACATTCCGACCGTACAACAAGAACCGGAGTGTGTCTACTTCACATCGGACGTTTAGTTCACTCGGTGTCTCCCACTGCTCCGTTGCGTTGTGCTGCTCGGACATGAAGATGTCAGTCGTTAGTTAGTGAGTCGGTTAGAGATCAACACTCCTCAGAAGAATAAAAAAAAACAAGATCCACATCTGGAAATTCTGTGTCCCGATCACAGAATTCAGAGTTTGAAGGAGTCACAGCGGAGGAGCCATGACGGCGTCTGCTCAGTCCGTGAGAGTCCGTGAGGCGGATGGATCGGGACTGCAGCTCGGAATTCTGTGATCGGAACTTAGAGTTGTGGAGGTCATGTTGTGATGTAGAGTTGTAGTCAGTGTTCAGTCAGTCTTCAGTCTGCCCGTTGTCTTTGTCTAGAGCCTGAGAGAGAAGCAGCAGCAGAAGACGAGGAACCCAAGGTACCTTTCATGAAACACATCTCATCACACGTCCACACCGGTCATGACTCCATGAATGTGTGTTCATTCCAAAGACCTGTGACCTCACAGCCTCGCTGGAGGACCAGACCCTGACCCCGCCGACCTCTGACCCCCGAGCTGCTGCCGACGGTACTGATGGAACTGTCACGTCATGTGTGTCGCCACATCCCCAAATCCTTTCTTGACGCCCGCCGCTGATCCCACCCTGAATCTCATCGCTGCTACGTTTGTGTCGTTGTTTCAAAGCGCCAGCGGAGCCAGGGGACCCTGACGTCATCCTCGGCATGGGACTAGACGACTGTGAAGAAGAATCCGGTCAGCTGATGCCCGAGGAGGCAGCAGAGTCCCTCATGGACACCACAACCCCCAAGAAGAAGAAGAGGAGGAGAAAGAAGAGCAGAAAGAACCTGGACACACCAACTACAGACTCATCCATCCTAGATACATCCGATGACCCCCCCCTGTCTGATGAGACGCTGAGGAGGAAGAGGAGGAAGAACAGAGAGAGCCCAGAGGAGGAGGAGGAGGAGGAGGAGAGGGGGGAGGGGGAGAAGGAGGAGGAGGAAGAGGTGTCTCTGGCCTCTCCACCAGAGGAGAAGAAGGCAAAGAGGAGGAAAAACAGGCAGAGACCAGAGGAGGAGGAGGAGAAGGAGGAGGAGGAGGAGGAGGAGAAGGAGGAGGAGGAGGAGGAGGAGAAGGAGGAGGAGGAGGAGGTGGTGTCTCTGGCCTCTCCACCAGAGGAGAAGAAGGCAAAGAGGAGGAAAAACAGGCAGAGACCAGAGGAGGAGGAGGAGAAGGAGGAGGAGGAGAAAGAGGAGGAGAAGAAGAAGAAGGAGGAGGAGGAGGAGCAGAAGGAGGAGGAGGAGGTGGTGTCTCTGGCCTCTCCACCAGAGGAGAAGAAGGCAAAGAGGAGGAAAAACAGGCAGAGACCAGAGGAGGAGGAGGAGGAGGAGGAGAAGGAGAAAGGGGCTGAGGTGTCTCCGGTTTCTTCACCAGACAAGAAGAAAGCAAAGAAGAGGAAAAGGGAGAGGGATGAAGATGGGGAGACACCGATCAAACTTGCTCCGAGTAAATCCAGGAAGAAGGAGAGAGAGGAAGGAGAGGAGGAGAGGGAGGTGGAGGAAATAGTGGAGGAGGTGGTTGTTGGTCCAACAGAGGGGAAGAAGAAGAAAAAGAAGAAGAAGCACGGTGGAGAGATAGAAGAGGTGCAGTCTGAAGAAAGACCAGCAGAGGGGGATGGAGACCCACCGGAGGAGAAAACAGGTTGTGTGTGTGTGTGTGCAGTGGCGGGCCATGCCCAGGCCTTCAGTCACTGTAGAAACCTTCTTATTTT
>CAAKHB010003345.1:3518-15186 GCA_901007665.1 Aeoliscus strigatus
AGCAGTGAATCATCCCGTTTGAAAAGTTTCTAGTTGGAGGTGTGTTTCACGTTAAGTGACACAGAGACGACCTTTCTGAATTTCTGAGCAGACACCATCACCTGATCTTAGAGCATCCTGGAAATACAAAGCCCTCTGTTTGTCCTCATTCTCCCAAAGACCAAAATGAGGTTCCATCTTTTCACATGATGGTCTGTTGACATGACCGAAACCCCGCCCAAATGACTGTGAGTTCCCCCATTAACTATGTTCACTATGGGAGGTGATAATGTCCTGATGTGTTTACAGCTCGCGCTGCAGCTCCTAAATGTCATAAACAGTGAGTGAATACAGGTTTCAGTTGTAAGAGTTCAGTCTTTGCTGATATACAAGTTGGAACGAGACGCCGGCAGCATCATTCAGAAGCAGAGAGTTCTCTCCCACGAGCGTGTGATTAAACCCACCACATCCACTTCCCCTCTGCTGCTGCTGGCCCTGTGCCTGGACCCTCAACCACCAGTCCCAACAGCGTAGCCTTACTAAACAAACACGGCCCGGACGCCGTGGACCGCTGCCGCCCACAGCCACCAGCAGCCCACCGCTTACATGACATCAGCGCTATTTAAGGACAATTACAGTAAAAGGAGATGCAGACAGTGTGATTTCACTGCTGGCTTGCTGCTGCTGGCTTCCAAATATACCCCACAAACAAGCATGTGCTCTATCACACTCACATACACACCTACACTCCTGGTTGCCAGATAGATTATAGGTCTTCTGTAAGTAATCCCTTCACCGTTCCAGCAGCTGCAGCCGCAGCCACCAGGTCCAGACTGCGTGTGCGTTTCTGTCTTAGTCGGAGGCTTTTCAACACCTGAGCTGAGACACGAGACGTTTTTGTTGCCACTAAGCAGTAAATTAGCGTGTTTATAGGAGATCCAACACCGCAGATCGGTCTTCTTGTAAAAATGATCAAGCAGAGGGTCTGCGTGCGTGTGTGAAAGTATTTGTGTTTTTAGGAGCCTGACATTGTTTTCTCAGGCTTCGTATGCATTTCAGGCTGATTGGGGGCGAAGGCACATGTGCCTTTAACATTTGTTTTAAAGACGTATTCCCACGGAGACCTTATTACAATCAAGACGGCCGTACTATGTTTCTGAGGTGTCTGTGTGTGAAGGAGTCGATGAACCCTGAACTCTCCTGACCTCGTATCCGAACTGAGACCTTCCCAATGTTACGGTCTGGAGCTCGCTTCCTGAGGGGTTTTAATGAAACATTTCATGACGAATGTATCTTTTAAGCTATTCAAGTAATTCACATGTCACACGACCGGCTGCCTCTGGGTCCTCTTAAGAAGAAAACACGAGCGAAGGGGCCGATAAAGACGAGCGAGCACGTCAGGGACCTGTTGGACAGACGCCACAAGTCTGTCAAGGGCATCGAAACTACCATAGACATCACAAACACATTTGTCAATTTGACAAATTCAAACTGCATTATACTGTCATGTGACTTCACAAACACACCTCCATCAGGTCTCTGAGTGTGAGAACAGGTACACAGTACAGTTGGATGGATGTCAAAGGATGTGAGCGCACCGGCTGAGACGATCCCGTCTGATCCTTCATAGCCGCTCACGTTCGACAGTATGTGACTCTGATTGTTTCTCCAGCAGCTTCAAACGTTTCCAGCGCTGATATCTCTGATTCTCCTGAGCGGTCAAGGTGAATTAGCGTTATTATAAAAGAGACAAAGGAATGAAGGAACAGCAAGACGGCTAAACAGCTGAGGTCTGATGGTTCCAGCACACATAATTTGAAGCTGCTGTGTTTTTTGGGCCGTGAACCTGCAGGCAGCAGAAACAGGTGAACACACAACACCGATGGAGGGTGTTCATTTCCAGTGGAAAATATGTGCACAAATAGTACCACACAGGAAGTGATACAAGCACAGACGTTGTTTTGGTGTCTTCACCTTCACGACTCCTCAGAGTGAAGTCAAAAGTCATTTTCAATTCAGTTCAGTTATAATATTTTAAATACAGAATCTATAGAAGTTTGATCAGTAAATCAAACAGAATCCTAAAGAATACGACTGTGAAATGAAGTGATGATTCATTCCATCCGGCCGTCTGATATTATTTTATCACCACGAGATGATTTAGGGCCATGACAACTTTGACCTGGTGGGAGGTGGGAAGTCGGGCTGGATGACATCACATTCATCCGTTCATCATCAGGTATCACAAACAGCTTCGGTCTCACTGGACAAAGGAAACGACTAAATTTGTACCGTAATTCTCAAACGCCCGTCGCTGACCATCTGCGGGTCACAGACTCAGATGAGCTCATGTTCCCCTCCTGGACATGTGTATGCTCAACGGGCGTACTTCTAACTTAATGTATTTCATGTATCCACCACGAAGGTCAGATATTGGTGATGATTTCTACATTTTTTTTAAAGAGGTTTCAATTTAGAAAGTCCTTCAACAGCCGGAGATTTCATTTCTATAAGTGCTGTGTGCCTCGTGTAAGTACTTAAAATTAATCATAGGGTACAATAAAACATTTACAGGGGGCTCGTAAAGAGCTCTCATTATCATCGAACCTATAACATTACTAATCCTGTGAGGGAATTACAGGCTTAACTCCATTTTAGGAGCGCTCCCAGTAAATGGAAATGCCTCCTATTCCCAGTCATTTGTTGTGCTCTGTCCATTCTCTTATGTGAGACTCAGAATGACTTGCTCTGTAATTTGAAAGTTGTGACGTGACACGTTGGTTCTTGAGCGCTGCAGTCATCGTCTACTTATGTCAGTCAGTGGTCCTGAAGCATATGTTCTGACACACATTTATTAGGCTCTAATTGGACGGGACTTCCAGAAGCTGACGTGTGTGAACTGAACTGGTGTGTAATCAAGTCGTGATGACGGTCTGCTACTGTAACTGCACGTGCCGCTAACAACCTATAATGTACGTTTTGTGCCTGGAAGAATCGATGGAACATGAAGCCAGACACTTTCAGCGCGGTCACGACTCATCGTACACACAGACTACTGTGTAGGTGTCAGAGGAGCTGGATTAGTCACTCAGGTTGACAGGCGATTACCTGTCTCGTTTACGAAGGTGCCGGCTGATTTACAAGAGAATGTGCTGCCAGTGAACAGAGCACACGCCAGCAGCTCGCTGCAGCCGGGGCCGAGACGGAAAGTGTGTTATATACGGAAGCGCCCCCGCTGCGAGGACACCGGGATTTTTTCCACTGCTTGTCAGGGTTATTTTAACGAGACCGAACCTTTCCTCATTGAGACAATGGACCCGGTATGTTTGGCATGCTGTGGTCCGGGTCTGAGAACGACGACAGAGGCACAGACGGGGGCACACCACCGATGTCTGTCTGTGGTCCTTGTGTCAAAGTGTGGTTCTCTGTCCATAACCGTTTCTATTTTTCCTCTTGGCCTCTGTTTCTGACCAGTGTTTCTCCTTCCCTCAGGCCTACCCCCTCGGTTCTCTGGCGAAGAAGCAGCCAACAGTGCTGGTCATCTGTGGACCAGATCAAAATGGCTCCATTGGCCTGGTGTGTGCGCGACACCTGCGCATGTTTGTAAGTAAATCCTCAGTGAAATGCAAAATCATTTTACACACACACACACACACACACACAATAGAAAGTTTCACAAACTTCGATATGTGTCAGGAGTTCCAGGGGTTCCCTGATACGGTCCCACCGTGTTTAACAGATCCTCTCAGCTCCTGTAAACGGCTCCCAGCAGTTATCCTATTACCTCTGCGAGGGCCCTCAGACAGTCATGACATCATGCTTTTGCTATTCTGGTTAATGATGTCTGCATCTTACGCTCAGCAGCCACAGACTGATGCCAGGGCCATGATGTCCGCCTGAGACAAATAGTTATACTCGACGGAGGAACGACGGGCTCATGACTCGAGCTGAAAAGTATCTTTGTAGCCTGCGCCGAAGAGTGTCGCCTGCCTCGCTCTGTGACGTTACTACAGGGGAAATAGTTCAGTGTCTTTGTTGTTTCCAGTGGAATGTGTGTCTGGATTCACAGCGCATTGATCGGCAGGATTGACACCACAGATGGACTCTGCCATAGATGAGGTCAGAGGTCAGCTCTCTACAGAACCTACGCTGACACACCTTCTCTTCATCCATTATCTTCACTTTATCATCTGTTGTCTCTGGTGTCATTTTCCCTGTGAAACACACATGTATGCACATACATATTTGCAGTATTAGTATTTTGTCACGCACGCTCTATTAGGCCGACAGGGACCAGACGTTCCACAGTTGGACTCTTGACTCTTGAGAAACCTGAGCACTTGCTGCGGATTGGGCTCTTGGTCTAAGTGTGTGTGTGTGAGTGTGTGTGTGTGCGTGTGTGCGTGCGTGCGTGTGTTTTTTCTTCTTTCTCCTGGTGCGATGTGATCCCTGTCAGAAGGAAGACATGCAGGCGTACACGTGAGACAAACACATTAACACACACACACCCAGACTCGGCCTCCAGTCCCTGTGAATGTGATTAGACGGAGCAGAGAAATGAATCATCAGCTGCAGACCGACTTCTCGTGTCACGTAAAGGCAGCCATGTTCACCCTACCAGCTAAATGACCAGCTGAACAAAGCACAGTGCTGCTGAGCAGAACTAATTTCTGGAAAACAGCACCTGTGCACTTTTGTTTCAGCGTGTTGTTCAGACCAGGATGTTATGTTTGGATCAGTTCCAGTGCTCCATCAACTGCTGGGGAAGTTAGTCTCGTTATGGGACGTTATCAAACATTATTCATGAAATAAACAAAATGATTGGAACCGCTGAGAAGAATACATAAACTGTGTCAGACACAAGGAGCCAAAGTCTCAAATGTTCATTGTCTCATTTTTTAATGATAAAAATATGAGGCAGCCTTCCAGATGTTTTGCTCTGGGTCCATGTTGCGTTCGTGGCCCGGTCTCGGTTTCAAACAGTCGATTCGGTCCTTGTTTTTGAAAATGTCCCCATGCCATCTTCAATCGTTTCCAGTCACTCTGTGATTTAATGACGGGAACCATCCAGCTCCTCCCTCCTGCAGCACACAAACCTGAGACTTTACAAGATGAATCAAATCCTAATCTAGTTACGTACCCACACAAACAGCAGGTCCTGGTTTCCACAGTTGGATCGTTGAACTCCAAACACATTTACCAGCTCTGCAGCCGTCAATCTGACTAGAATGTATGATTTCCTTGGATTTTTATGGAATGATTTCTGCTTCATCTGGCTCCTTTTGCATGATGATTACATTAGTACCTTTGACATGTATCATGTGGACAGGAAAAACGATTGCTAGGCAAAGGTTCGGAATGGTTTTGTGGTTTATTGTGTTTAAGAAACAATAAATACATATTAAATAAAACAAATGTTTATTGTGCAAATACAACCTATGCAGGAAACATGCACAAAGTCTTGTGTTTTGTTCTGTAGAACTGTAATATGATGACACAGGCGATCACATATTTAAATGTGTGTGTGCAGCACATCTTGTTCCTTCTGTCTTCTCTTGAAAACAAAAAATCACAAGACACAGGCTCCCTGAGGGAGTCGAGGTGTGATCCTGTTCGACGTGAACCTTCCCTGGAAAAAGACGGTGTCCGTGCCCTTCTGCTCGTTTCTGTCTCACAGCTCGTGTCTGTTCATGCTCAGTGACACAGGAAGTCGTTTCCGAGCTCTTCTTCGGTTTCACCGTGTTTTTCTGTAACTGCTGAAGAGGTAAAGGGCAGAGCGAGCATCCCGACGGGGAACACGTTCAGTGGACTGTATTGTTCTGGAGATGACGTCAGGTGATGGGAGGGGGAGGCGCTTTGATCGGTGTAGAGTCCCCGCGGAGGCAGCGGCCTGTCCGGTATGACAGATTACTTCCTCTCAGGTCAGCCATTTTTTATTATTTCATGAGATGGTTGAAATGGTTCTTTGGCCTCAGGATGAACTGGCTACACCCTCAAAATGCAATCCCTTTAAAATGGTTTAGGGGAGATTAGCAGTTCCTGACAGATCCTTCTGGAGCATCATGTTTTAAACCGTGCTTGTTGGTTTTTCTACTCAGACCAGCATCCAGTTTCCCCCCCGAAAAATCTATAATTGACATTGTCCTTTGTTTCTTTCTGCCGTCATCTCGCTCAGGAATACGAGCCCACCATCTACCACCCTAAACGCTCACCGCACAGTCTGCACCAGGACTTCACCGTTCAGTGTGAGAAGATGGACATCCCTTTCCTGTCCTACCTGCCCACAGAGGTCAGCAGCATGGCAACCAAGAGATGTTTTTCTTCTACAAACGCCGTGATATGATGTGTGTTTTGTCCCTTTGAGCCTCATCTGGTGCAGACGCTTTCTGTTCCCATGACAGCCAGTGTGGACTAAATCTGGTACAGAACATATCAGGAATAATGATCTGATGATGACTCAGTCTTCATTGACCCAGAATGTCGGTATAATAACGAGTCACCAAAGAACAGGCCCTAAATACCTATATTACTGAGTCATTAGGGGATGATTAGTTAATAATTATCTGCGAGAAACACTTACTGGACATGATTCATTTATTCATGATTTCATAGATTGGTCTTTTTGTGAATCCCCCAGGGATACATGCTGCAATACAAAGACTTCATTACTATAACGACCTTAATCACAGATGATCATCTGCAGGAGCTGGAGCTCTAACAAGCATCATATTCAGGCCTCATGCACATTAATAGTCATCACTGCTGTTAAACTACTTAAACAAACGGAACAGCTCCGGTTTGATCTTGTTTTATGTACATCCGTCAGAGTTGTGTAGAACAGTTCATGTGTCAGATACATCTACGTTATGCCAACTATAAGTTCACGTAAACAGAACAAACCTAATCGATGGACAATAGTTGTGTGATGGACAAGTCTTTGAGTCACCTCGTGCCCTCAGATTGAACATGTCTCCCACTGGTGGGTTTCAATGATAAAAAAAAAAAAAAAAAGTATATCAAGATAGAATTCAAATTCAACGTCTGATGGCACAGATTTACTTCCATACAAGATCCACAGTCCACATTCCCAGGTTAGGAACCTTTGATTGCAATCATTTGAAAGAATGTATTTACAGAGGTGTGTTGTTTTCAGGTACAGCTGATAAACGATGCTTACAACTTGGTGATCGATGCCATGCTGGGCCCAGAGAACGACCCTGCTGACATCAAGGAGCCGTACTCTGGTATCCTGGTCACTCTGAAGCAAGCCAAGATCCCCATTGCGAGTGTGGATGTGCCCTCAGGTGGGAGTTTGTACAAGCTGGAGATAGCGGACTTGGACTGCAGACACACAACATGATATATGAGGCCTCCTGGCTGCTCCTCCAGAGCTTTGGATCTCTACCAGCAGTTTTCAGAGCCTGGAGGCACAGGTGAAGGATAAATCTTACGCTACAGTCAGCAGAGTATGAGCTCATCACAGCCACCTGCTGACTGTGAGAACAACAAAACGCTACAATAGGTGCGTTTTGAAATGTTTCCTCAACCACAGCGATTTGTAGGATCAATGCCGGAGCGAAGAGAGCTTGAGGTTCTTTAAACGGCATTCTTTCAGCTCCCGCTCTCTGCGTGCAGCGATGGTTGGAAAATATGAGGCAGCCAGTTGAAGTGCCATGTTTCAAACTGTGTATGAGCTGAAATTTGAACATGTCTGTCGTTAAATGCCTCATTTTCTTCTCTTCCCTTCTCGTGTTCCTCAGGTTGGGACATAGAAGAAGCCAGCGAGGATGGGATAAACCCAGAAGTTCTCATCTCGCTGACAGCACCAAAGAAGTGCGCCACGAGTTTCTCGGGGAAGCATTTCTTGGCCGGACGATTCCTGCCGTACGATATCCAGAAAAAATATGACCTTAACCTTCCAGAGTACCCCGGCACAGACTGTCTGGTAGAATTGTAACACATGGAAAACGTACGATGCCTCTGTGGCAACTCCTCAGTTTGAAAGCATATTATTAGTCTCTTCTCTCGTTTTGTATTTTATAGATGGTCGGTGTGATTTAATGTGAACATCTATAGATCAGGCTTCACTTCAGCCACATTCGCTGCAAGTAGGAGGATCATATTTAGACCCTGTGGTTTGAGTCTACATCTTTATAGGAACTGCTTGAGGAGTTTTGTGTCGGTCTACTCGTGAAGGTTGTAGCATTGAAATACATTACTTTGCAAAAAAAAAAAAGAGAAGGAATGGAATTTTCTGTGTTTTTTTCATGATTTTTGAAATGATTTTTTCTTCTGTTTACGTTTCTACTGACGGACGCAGCCGACGTGAGTTTTCTGTGTATGTGCTTTTGAATGGTGTGGTCGGCCCGCACGTCTACTTGTGTTTCAGTTGCACCATGAACTGTTACAAAAGGACGGACTGTTCTTGTTAAATTAAAAATGAAGGATGCTTTTTGTGGTTATTTTTTTCTTCCCTTTAGAAAAACACACACGAGAATCATTTGTCGTTCAGTGTAATCATTGAATCAATCAGCAGAGAACAGCACGATTTTGTAAAATGACGCTGTCTAATAACACAGGCACCTCGCTGCGGCGTGAGACATCACATTCAGTTACACTGAGGCTTCTTAAATGAGCATACGCTGTGTTTACTTATTCCCAACTGGATGTGATTTGGTAATGAACACTATAAAACTGGTCTGATCAGGCTATTTTAGGCTTTGTTGGAAGGAAAGCGTCTCATTATGAAGCTGGGGCCTGCAGGCTTCAGGGAGAATGACTAAGTCAAGTCTGTGCTATTTATGGATGAGGTCATTTATGAAGTACATGAGCCTCATTTGAATACTAATGCCCAGGATCTTCAAGTGCATGTGTGAGTGGGTGTGAAATGTAAGTGAAAAGGAATGTCCATCAGGTAAACTGGCCTTTTCCTTTTTGGGAAACAAGGATCAGTCACCACACTGTCCCCCACACCAACATGAAAACAGTGTGAAGACAGTGGGACAGTTGTAAATACAACCCTAGGAACAGAGTTGTGGTGAGCTCAGGGCCCTTCTGGCTTCAGCTGAAAAGGCTTTGGACGCACCCACTACGGTAACACATGGGATAAGTACCGCAACAAATACAAACACTTTTTCCTCCTGTGTGATCATGTGAGGTTTTGCCAGTAAGAAGCAGTGATGGACTATTTGGTGATTCTATCAGATCCTCCAGTAGGATATAGACACACAGGACATACAGCTTTATACTGTATTTATAAAGATATTTCTTTTAACGCCCCACCTGCACATTCTCAGTTTACCTGTAATAAGTGATATCCATCAGTGGATTTGGGGAACTGCCCTTTTTCTTCATGATGCAAAGCTAAAAAGTTAAAATCTACTACTACTACTACTACTACTACTACTACTACTAATAATAATAATAATATAGTCATTGTTCAAAGGACAGAGCTCAACTTCTTTACAGCCTCAGTTAGTGATGTTCTCATTGTTACAAGTTCAACCTTTGTGTGTACTTTACAAAAATACATTTAATCAGTCACTTTTGCTGGGTTAAATCGTAGGCAACTGGACTTCTGGTTTTCTTGAAGACGTTTCTCCACTCATCCGAGAAGCTTCTTCAGTTCTGAACAGACTAGTGGGGAGTCCTGCTACTAATACTAAGTTGGTATACCAACACTCCTTTGTGTGAGGTAACGACCCAACTTAGTATTAGTAGCAGTAGCAGGACCCCCCACTAGTCTGTTCAGAACTGAAGAAGCTTCTCGGATGAGTGGAGAAACGTCTTCAAGAAAACCAGAAGTCCAGTTGCCTACGATTTAACCCAGCAAGATACCATGACCTGGATGACTGAGAACCTTCACAGACATTTAATCAGTCAGTTAATTCAATAAAATGCAATAAAAACAGTTTTATCCATAACAGGAGGCCTCCTTTTTTTAAAATCTAAAATCAGATTTTAAAATGTTCCCATTAATTACAATCATTTAGTGTTGATATTTGCTAGTTTTGGTGCATTATTTGAAGAAAAAAGATGTGCCTTTTATTTTGAATCTGGATGACATGAATGTAATAATTGTATTCAGTGTTTTCAGTCATTTTCAAACATTTGTACAAGCTGCATTCGTTAATTATCCTGGTCTGTATGCTGCAAATGAGCAGATTGCACCTCACATAAGCACATGTCGTGTCGGTGCACTGAGCGTTTTTTCCTGCATGCCATATGACGCCACTTCCACTCCTTTGGCAGCACATCACCCTGCAATCAGTGACGGTTAAAATGTTACACAACTGAACGAGAAGTCAAAGCAGAGGCAGAGCAGCATCTGGCCCTGTCCTGTGACTGTTCAAGACACAGATACAGAGGAAGACGTGAAGTAAATACAAAAAGAAATACATGGAATAATGTAGAGCTGACCAGAAATGCGAATTGAATAAATAAAACATGAATAAAATGAGAAAACACAACATTATGTTTAAGTAACACACAGACACACACACTCCTCCCTCCAGCTCTCACTCCGTTTGTGTGTGTGTGTCTTTCTGCCCCCACCTTACCCTCACCTTTTTTTCTGGAGGATGATATGGGGGACCCAGATGTTAGGTTTCACTGGCCAATGGTGAGCAGAGAGGGGTTGGATTGGCGTCCGTTCACAATGCCCCTTCTCTTAAATTGACTGAGTCGCTGTCTCCAACTCAGCAACTCTCATCCGAGCAGCAAATGAGACTTGGACAAGCAGCAGCTTTGCCCTCACCTGACAGACGAACTTCAACCACAGCGTCGACTTCTTGTGTGTGTGTTTTGTTTCCGATGCTGCATCGGAGTCCTGAATGTGTGGCACCATGTCGGAATTAAATAAGGTGGCACTCCTGCTGTCTTTTCTGGCTTCAGTGGCTCTGGGTCAAGGTAAGTGATGACTCACCTGAGCATGTCCTTGACCCAATTATACAAATTTACACCAAAAAATATGTTTTAATGAAAAAAAAAAACTGTAAAAAAAACAAGATGAATACACTGACTGTAGTTCAATCTATCTTGTGATTGCTCTTGTCACATGGGAACTGAACGCACACACACATTTTTCCTGAGGATGAAAGACTGGCAGAGGACTCTTGAGAAACGTCTGCCGGTGAGCTCATGTGATAAGGGAACCACATGTGACTGTGTGTTTTATTTTACAGACCACCTGAGTGGTTGTTCTGTAAAATTATGTCATCAGCACGTTTCAGCTCGAGGTTAATCAGCAGCATGTGGCGATAGGAGAGGAGGGTCGTCGTAGAGGTCCTTCAGTCTGGCTGTGGTCTTGATTAATGTTGGGGAAAAAAACTACATCTGCTGATGGTGGAGAAGCTGCTGCTGTCACAACGGAAGGCCTGGAACTTTGGGAACCGACGATCTGATATAAATAATCCTTTTCTATTTATTTTCCCTTTTTTTAACCCCTTTTCTTTTCTACCTCCTCTTCAGCTGGTCGATCCAGATCAGGAATGTGTCTTGGAAATTTTAACTCTTTCTAACTTCATCTTGATAGATTCTTCCAGAAAGACACCAGTAGCAACGCTTTATTCAATATAAGCTGTCACTTATTACTTTCTTTACAGCTGCTCTCCATAAAGTGAATATTAAAAGAGAGAGAGACAGAGAGAGAGAGAGAGAGACAGAAAGGGGGGGGGGGGGGGGGGCGCCA
>CAAKHB010003345.1:21415-55639 GCA_901007665.1 Aeoliscus strigatus
AGGTGAACGTCAGGGAACACCCTGGACAAGTCCCCAGTTGAAGGACAGACGACCATTCACACTCACATTCACACCTACGGGTGATTTAGAGTATCCAATTAACCTCAGGATGCTGTTGGAGGGGGGAGGAAGCACTGAGTAAATGTGCGACCCAGACGTCACTTTCTGATGGACGCAGTGAAGTGTTTGATGGGACACATTAGGTTGAAGCTGACTTCAAAAACTTTCATGTAACTTTAACTTCAAATGAAATGATTGTGAGTCATTGAATCAAGCTTGGTGGAATTTCAAATGGGCACATCCTGCTGATGTACTTTGAGTGCCATGTACTCAAGTCATTCTCCGAGGTACTTCATCAAAGGTTATTCTGTGCAAATTTAGAAATAAAAAATGCAGCGTACATTGATCGTGTACTTACAATGAATTACTGTTAATCAACCCAATACAGTTGCTCATTTTTGACTTGGACTACCAGAGACTTTCAGATCTCCGTCCTTCTGATCAGACGTCATGTCTAAAAATAACTACTGTAAATCCACAGTGTTTGAATGCTCTAATCATCTCTATTCAATCAGTTTAGTCTCTTTCCTCTCTTGCCAGCTGAAAACGTCATTCAATGACCAGCATGCACAACCTGTGTACACAACGCCGGCACTTTTTTTGTTTTGTTTCTCTTAATGAATGGCATGTATAGATGAAACTTTTGTCTTTCCCTGTTCGAAGCAAAGTGGAGTCCGTGGGGTCGATGGGGGACGTGCTCAGTGACCTGTGGTGGAGGTCGTAGAGTTCGGAGGAGGACCTGTGAAAGCACCTCGCCGGCGGTGCAGTGTACTGGTCGAACTGTTGAAGTCCACAAGTGTGGGAAGAACCCGTGCCCCGGTAAGGTTCAGGGGTGTTTTTTTATTTTTGAAGGTGCCTTCATGAGCCTGTCACAGCTCTCTGTCTTGTGCAGTCAAGTGTCAACGTGTGTGTCTGGAGGGACGACCCAGCGAGGACTGCAGCCGCTGCGTGTGTGAGCGCCACGTGCTACACGGGGAGGTGTACAGCGTGACGGGCGTCCCTGTAGCAGGAGCATGGGTGGCACTGGCCGGCCAACCCAAAATCATCCGTGCCCGAAGTGATGCCAAAGGTCACTTCAGGGTGCTGGGACTCTGCTCCTCCGAGTCAACTTTGATCACCATCAGGAAGGAAAAGTTTGCCCCCGTCACGCTCTCCTCCTACAGCAACACCACAGGGCTATCATGGGTACGAGCTGTTCTCAAATCAGCCGGTGAGTAGCAACAAGTATTTCTAAAAGCTCTGTGATACGGAATAAAAGCCTGAGCCTGAAAGCCAGTCGGTGGATCACAACACCGAAGGGATCATAATACTCATTTTCATTGCTCCACACTGCTGGCAAATCCTCCAATCCCATTCTCAGACAGATGAGAAGTGAAAGGAAACTGACAAAAACTACAATATAAACAGTCTGGACTTGTAAGAATCCACATAGTCTGGAGTGATTGGAAACCAAATGAAAGCGGGGCTCTGCTGCAAAATTCCCCCAACAATCATTTTTCAAACGCTCAACATGGGAATAAAACTTTGATGCCTGATTGAATTTTATGAGGTCTCAAACGTTTGCAGCACCATTCACAGCAGTCGGCGTGAAGTCTTTGACAGTTTGCTGTGTCCCGCTCTCCACAGAGAAGCCATACGTGGTAAAACACCCCGAGGACAAAGTTCGCTATGAGGGAGGACGGGTGATGTTGTGCTGCAAGGCAACAGGGTCTCCAGCACCTGACAAGTACTACTGGTGAGCTGAGTGCTGGCACATAAACTACATTCCATCCGCCCTCAATAAGACCTCTCACATTACCTTTAATATTGTGATTTGAAGTTCTAGGGTTGACAAAAGTCTGTGCTATTGATATTGAGACACATAAACAAGACGTATTTCTGTTATTTAATATTCAATGGCACTTCTAGAAGAATTACAAGGGACCTAGTATTATTCGTTTCCCCTGAAGGTACCACAATGGGACTCTGTTGGACAGAAAGGTGTACAAGTATGAAGAGGACCTGGTACTGCGGGATCTGAAGCCGGAGCAGTCAGGACAATACTACTGCAAAACCAGCAGCCCTGCAGGCAGCATCAAGTCCTCTCCAGCTGTGTTGACTGTGATTGGTAGGTGATGTGGTCAGAATCCAGCTCCTGTGCAGATCTGCTGTAAACACGCTCAGTCACATGAACCTGAACGTTATGTTTATTTTGTCAAACCATCTTCTCCTCTGGTGAATGATGCAGCGATGTTAATTAGAATTCATCATCACTAGCTATGAGATGACTGAATAAAAATGTACACGTGCTGTAACTCATGGCTGGTATCCCAGCATGATTGACAATGATGTATCTACTCAAAAACCTCCACAGGTTCGAGTAAAACCACAGGAAGCATCCAACCACAAGTGTATAAAGAGCAGATGCTCAGAGACTGATTATACAGTTCAAGAGGAATGTCAGCACTGAGCTCCAACTAAGTCATCCGTGAGCTGTGTTCATGCAAGAAGATTCAGACAAAAACCACAGAAAGAAAAAGTCAAGAAAAGTCAATTATGATGCACTATTTCATTGTCGGAGAAACGAGAGAGAGAGAGAGAGAGAGAGAGAGAGAGAGAGAGAGAGCATACAATCTGTCCGCGCTTGGACCAGTATAGTTTCGTTACATTGGTTAAATCAACATCTTCTTCAACTTGTGGGAGATGGCACCGGATACTGTAAAACCTCACTCCAAATTTCTCCAGACCCGTGGTGTGGAGGTAGAATCCGATCCAATAAACAATGTCTTTTTTGTCTCCGAGTCAGACAACTGTGCCTTAGGGGGTGGGAGAGCTGCACATTGCCTCGATACCCCAGGTGTTTCTTGACTAAAAATCAAAGTGATAATCTGTTATTTCATGGAGGCTTATGGATGATGGTATGGTAATTAAGTATTCAACTCACATTTTCACAGTTTCACAGTTATAATTACCGTACTTTCACGGCCCAACTTATCTATTTTAAGTCCATGCAGTCATAGTGTGTGTGTGTGTGTGTGTGTGCGTATTTGACTGTCAAAGTGTGTATAAACATGTGTGAGCATCCATGTGTGAAAAATATTTTTGAACACAGACAGTAGCTTCCAATTTATTCATTACACACTTGGCCTACACTGCATATGCAATTACAGAGTGCCCGACAATTTCATAATTAAAATGTAATATATCTGACAGGCTTGTAATTGTCTTACAGCAATGGCTATTTGAACAACTGTCCTAGACATACAGTACATCATTTCTTTTCTAAATAAGTACATTTTCATAGGTTATACATGTTAAAATACCTGTTTGTACACATGCTCACTGTAATTTACTGTGAATTCACAGCCAAAGGAACACCAGCATGCAATTCCACACCTGAGACGCATCTCATCAGACTGCCCATGGACTGTGTTCAACCTGGGACAAAATCCAAACTCTACAATGCTGGCCGTTGCCATCACAGTAAATGCGCTGGTTCCCTTGACTTTGACATGCGGTGTAGAGATGGAGCAGGGTTCTGCTGTGGGGTCGAGAACATGGAAAGTCGGACCATCGATTGTGGGAGCTACAGCCTCCCCATCCGAGCTGTGTCACAGTGCAGCTGTCAGAAGTGTGTGCAGCCAACTGTGTTGGTCAGGGGCAGGGTTGTCACAGCTGACAATGGCGAGCCTCTGCGTTTTGGGCACATCTACATCGGTAAAGAAAGGGTGGGCACCACTGGATACCAAGGAGGATTCACACTGCAAATTACGCCTGACACACAAAGATTAGTTGTCAATTTTGTGGATCCCACTGAGAAGTTCCTCGATACTCCTAAAGTGTTTATCTTCGACAAGAAGGGTGGGTCCATCTACCACGATGTGAAAGTGATGAGAAAGCAGACGCCGATTGATATCAACGCAGGTGAGACCAACTCTATTAACCTTGGAGAAATGAAAGGGGAGGACCCCATTGGGCAGCTGGTTATTCCTGCCAATTCCTTCCACAAAGACAATGGAGAAATCTACGAGGGAACCGTGAAAGCCAGTGTCACTTTCATTGATCCAAGAAACATCACCACGGCAGCTGCAGCACCTGGTGACCTCAACTTTGTGGACAACGAGGGTGACATGCTCCCATTGAGGACATACGGCATGTTCTCGGTTGACTTCAAAGATGAAACCAACAGGGAGGTGCTAGGAGCTGGGGCAGTCCAAGTCCTTCTTGACACACAGCACGTCAAAATGCAAGAGCACATTCCCAAAATGAAGCTGTGGTCTCTAAATCCCGACACAGGTGTCTGGGAAGAAGAGAGCAACTTTCACACCACAACCACTGGGGGTCATGGACGCACCAAACGAGAGGAGCGTACCTTCCTCATAGGCAACATGGAGATCAGAGAACGTAGGCTCTTCAATTTAGATGTGCCTGAAAACAGGCGCTGCTACGTCAAAGTCCGTGCTTACATGAGTGACAAGTTCCTTCCTACTGATCAGCTTGAAGGTGTTGTGATCAGCTTGATCAACCTTGAACCCAAACCTGGATATTCCTCTAATCCCAGGGCATGGGGCAGATTTGACAGCGTCATAACTGGCCCTAATGGGGCTTGTTTACCAGCTTTTTGTGACTCAATGAGGCCTGATGCGTATACAGCCTATGTCACAGCCATGATGGGTGGAGAAGAGCTGGAGGCCGCTCCGTCCTCCCCAAAAATGAATCCAAACATCATCGGCGTGTCTCAGCCATATTTAGATAAAATAGACTACCAGCGGTCAGACCATGAAGACCCAGCTCTGAAGAAAACAGCTTTCAGAATTAACTTGGCAAAACCTAACCAAAATAACCTCGACGAGACCAACGGGCCCATTTATCCATATCAGAGTTTAATAGCTTGTGAAAATGCCCCTGTTGACGCAAACCATTTCAGATTCTTCAGGGTGGAAAAGGACAAGTATGAATACAATGTTGTACCCTTTGAAGAGAATGATTTGACAACATGGACGGGGGACTACCTCTCCTGGTGGCCTAATCCCCAAGAATTTAGAGCCTGCTTCATCAAGGTCAAGATTCAGGGACCGAAGGAAGTGATGGTCAGGTCAAAGAACCTGGGAGGAACACACCGACAGACAAAAGGAATACTTTATGGCATTAGAGATATACGCAGCACCCGGGACATGCGAGAGGCCAACACTTCCGCAGCCTGTGTAGAGTTCAAATGCAGTGGCATGTTGTTTGATCAAGCAGAGGTAGATAGATCCCTCATATCCATCCTTCCACAAGGTAACTGCCGCAAGATTGGAACCAACAGCCTGTTAGACGAGTACCTCATCAAACATCCACCGGTCGCTCAAAACAACGACTCCCATGCATTCACCATGTTGGCACCTGTGGATCCTTTGGGGCACAACTACGGCATCTACACAGTAACAGACCAGAATCCCAGGGTTGCCAAGGAGATCGCCATTGGTCGCTGCTTTGATGGTACCTCAGATGGTTTCTCCAGAGAGATGAAGTCAGACTCTGGAGTTGCATTGACCTTCAGCTGTCCAGAGAGAAAAATCAACAGAGAAAGCCTCTTCCAGCGCTTGCAGACAAACCCGGGTCAGACGTTGTCTCAGATGGCCAGGGACATGAGAGAGATGGAGGGTCTTCAGGTCCAGAGATCATCCACCCAGGTGGTGGCCTATCCTTCGGAACAGCAGGGCAGGACCCAAAGTCGCAGAGCTGGCTTTTCAACAAGAAGGAGAACGGCCGCTCGCACACAACGCCAATAAATGAGCCAACAGGTACTTTTCCATTATTTGAAGCATGTTCATATCCACGGTAACATCGTGACCACATGACCTTCTTTTCCTCTAACTTTTAGATCTTCACTGAAGACCGACATGATGCCACCACGTTGAGGAAGTTAAAGTCTGCCAATGAGTATGACTTTCTCTTCACTATGGAAAACACAAAACTGAGGCAGACAGCAAATTTGTCAAGTGTGAAGATATTCATTAATCATTTTTATTACTTGAATGGTTTCTTATATTCATGTATTACTTCCTCCAGATATGAAACACTGACTGGCTCAAATTAAATTCGCTTTGGTCAGATTTTCTCAATGAAAGGGCTATTCTGACTTTCATGCTTGGTGTTTTGGATGTATCCAAGTGCCTGAGTTTATACCAAAGTTACTAAACCGCACCACAAACACTTTATAATTATCCATTGCTTTCCACTGAACTTCTCTGAAAGCCCCTTTTTCTACAAACAAAAAGCTCCTTTCTTCAAGAGACACATTGGAGGAAGGTGAAGCATGACATCATGGTACCAGAAGATGTTTTCAGTCACGTTAGCATTGACACATTGCCAGCTGTGATTAAGCCACACATCTCTCCAAACCAGAACGAGCAAGGACTTCTCTGGACGTCAGACATCCTAAAAAGATACTAAGTGACTGGAAAGCATGACATAATTTCCTCCCATTTCTGCACATTCCGATGTGGCACATCCACTGTTACTCAAGTTACCAACAGAAAGAGAAACTGTCACAGAGTTGTTGTTGTTGTTGTTGTTGTTGTTGTTGTGTGGGTTGCCTTTGTATTTTGCAGTGCAATACGTATGTCGTACAATGTAACCTGAAATGCATTTGGATGTTTACAAAAATAACGCTGATGAATGAAGCAACAACTCCTACATGACATGTCGCAAATAATGTGTTTTTCAGAAAATAATCCAACTTCAGTTTTGTAGATTCTAGTCATCACCCGCTACATTAGACTTTCAGTTTCAGAGAGTGATCTCCCTAAACAGAACCCACAGAGTAGTTCTTTCCACCATTACGAAGTGGCACATTCACTTTATTTTACATGCACAGTGCTGGTATTGAAGAGGGCTGGTAAGTAAAAGTATATTACATATACTTATACTTACTTACTTAAATACTAATTAATACTAATAAAAGAATACTAATACTAAGCATGCATTCTGATAGAAATGGAGATAAGTAGGTTAATAGAATTTCTGAGGAGATTTAGGCCATTTTAGTTAAAGTGGAAGGAAGAGACGTCCCTCAGATTGGCGTTCGTCTTGTTTATCTCCAAATTGGGAGTTTTCAGACCCACAGGGGATCAAATCTCTTCAAGCTGAACTAATCCAAAACCAAATAACGGGGACTGTACTCGTCCATGGAGAAACCAGAAGAGGCTGACAAGTAAAGTTCAGTCTGCTGCTAATTAGAAAATAAATTGGATATTGACTAGGAAGCCATTAAGACAATCTGAACCAGACCTTCACAGCCCAACAAGTTAATTCACACAAGTCACGTAAATAACACTTCACAGGGCCTGGTTTTATAACTCCTGATTACATTTCCCTTCCTAATGTGCAACAGGTTCACAGGTTTCTCATTTGCCCAGTAAATGACCTCCACATATTATATCCCCCACAGCCCCACCTTCAAAGAACGCTCCAGAAACATTTGGTGGTACTTCGGTCATTATCACTGACCTCTCTGATCACGGGGCTTGGAGAGATCCATGGCTGAACAGCTTAGAAGGGCAGATGAAAACAAGCTTGTGACAGAAGTAGCATCCAACCTGCATGAAAGATGATGATTGAATCCAGGTGTGAGAAATGAAACGTTTTTGAAGATATGCGGTGGTTTGTGAGGGCAGCTGAGGAGGCCCAACATCTGTCCAGCAACTGGAGGAAATGTTTGACCAAAGGCGTCAACACAAGGAGGAGAGAGATTACCTGGTGATGGATTTAGCCACTTTTGGTAAAGCTGGAAAAAGAGACAGGGAAAATATTTGTCTCTTTGCCTCTCAGTCCATCACTTGTAGAATCTCAAGCTTCAAAAGTGGTTGTATCAGAGGGGAATGTTTTGATGGGAGAACAGGATTATTGATGAGGATAAGTTATCAGGGGTTTGAGAGCTAAGGTAGCTTAACAATAACAGCTTTTCATGGGAACGTAAACTGGGATTTCCGAACGGTTATTTTTGTCTTCTGGATCACTTCAAAGCAGATTTAAGAAGGAAGGGTTTCCAAAGATTGTCGAATCAAAAGATTAATGTTTCAGCCTGATTACGGCCATTTTGGAAGAAATGAAATTGTTTATCTGACTGGATCGCAGTGGGGATGGTATCAGTACTGACGTACTGTGGAATGATGGGATATGAAGAATCGACTGTGTCTCCATTTTGTGCAAATAAACAGTGGAATGAATTGTTTTGGCTGTATCCAGCAGTGCATAGTCACATCAGTTCCAGATATAAATACTGTATGTGTGTGTGTGTGTGTGTGTGTGTGTTTGTGTGTGTGTGTGTGTGTGACAGCTGACAGTCCTTCATCCACGCTGTTATTGTTGCATTTTAGGATAATGGTTTTGTCCAGTGTTTGCATGCTCTAATATTTCTACAGAAATAGTGCACATTTCACATTGTGTTGGTTCATGTGTTGTGTTGATACGTGCATACTACATCTTTAACATTCTATCTCAGCGTACAACATGGAATTTTGAACAGCTACTGTCTGACAAAGACCATCGCATGAAACTTGGTGCTAGTACCGCTGTGTATGCTTAGTTTTTGTATTGACTGAAAAAACTAAATATAACCGGTTTGACCTTTGGCAGGTTTTATTTTTCTCGTGTCTGCTTACAGTGAATAAAATGTATGGGTTTTTTTAGTGATTCAAATGATTTGTATAAAGTTTTATTTCACCAGATGGTTGCCTCTAGGTCACAGTGAAACCACACAATGCTCTCTGTTAAACGTCAACGCAAAGGATTCTTGATGTAGCAGAAATTAGATTAGATTTGAATAGCGATGCTAACAAGAGAAGTATGATCAGTTTTCTCTTCTGTGCAGCCCAGCTGGTCTCAGGGAGATCATAATTTATCCAGGAGGTCATCCTTGAACCTTTCCACCACTTTGTGGCGTATGCGAAGATAATTGTATATACAAGCCACTCTGCTGCAGAAAGCCACCTTGAATTTCATATTGTTCTGTAAATCCTTTAATACCCTTCATTGTTGCATGGTCATCTTGTTTCTGAAGAAAAGGTTTTCATGTGTAAATTGTGTATTGTATAAAATATGCTATGAAAAAGAAACTGTAAATAAATGATTTTGTTTAAACAACGTTCAGTGTTGTATGTTTCATTTGTAATAATAACCAATGGCACACATATCGTTACAGTAATAAAGCATGTAATTCAATTTCTGTTGTACAAATGTCACAGAAATCAACAATAACTAGTTCACAAGAAAACTTTGCTCGATTGAAATTAAATGTGCATTGAATGGCAACTTAAGTAAATTTAGTACATTGACAGAAAAACATGAACTAAATACATAAAAATCAGTGTGTAATCAATATATATTGTGGGTGGAAAACTTGATGATATTAATGCTACTGTCCTCAGTGTCAGAGGAAACTCTTGTGTGTTTTAACAGTCTGAAGACAAAAATCCTGAACAGATGTATCTCCACTGTGTTCATCACCCTGCAGGAGATGAAGTATGGAGGACGCAGCAGGACCTCCATCGATTGCACACTACCGGTCCTTTAGCCAGAGGAATTATCGTTGTAATAAAACTGCACAACAGGGAGCAAAGGACAGAGGAAAACCCGGGTGTTGAGCCACGCTGTCGTTTACACCTTCACGAGCGGGCGTCATGTATCTGCCAAAAATGACAGCTGACACAAAATACACTGAGTGGCCCCACCCGCCACCGAGGAATAAAGAAAACACACATCTGAGCGTGCACACACACACACACGCTTAAAAAAAAAGCCACATTTTTCTTTAGTCACTGGTCCATTTCAGGTGGTGAACCTTCCCCCGGAGCCTTTTGAGTCCCATTGCGTCAGTGACAGAACAACTTGTCTTGTGCACACGCCAGGAATATAGAGAATGTCCGATGGAGACGTCACACTGACACCAAGCATGACTGCACATCCCTCCACGGCGACTCTTTAGAGTTCAGAAACAGTCGGGCAATTCAAATCTGAAGGGGAGCTTGTGTTGCTTGAACTGGAACCAAAATCCAACAGGAGCCCCCACGTGTCTCTGGGTTTAACACAGGTAACGTTTGTTGAAGAAAAAGCCAGCGATGACGCCTTGTAATGGAAACAAAAGCGTTTGTTTGGGATTGAATTGCTCAAAGACGCTGCACTTCCACCACTACACACAAATACCTCCACTGACAATAAGTGGAAACAACATTTTCAACCCTGTTTTTTCCTGCATCAAACAGTTAAGTCAGTTTGGACAGTCTAGTCTAGTCAATGCTTAGCGTCTGTCTTTTACATGGACCAGCAACCACCAGGACGTCTAGTTTACAAATGGAAAATAGCATAACTGTCTGCACGTCTATGCAATATTAATCCAGTTACTTTATGAAATTTACATTTAGAATGATTTTGAAACACTGCAAGTAATTTATTGGTCAGATGATAATTAAGATACAATGTCAAAAGCAGCAATAATCACTCAGAGCCTAAAATGACATCTCATTCAATCATACACACCCCAAACCAATATCCAAATGCTGGTTCATTATTTTAGAATGAAATAATACATGTGCTTTTTTGCCCTGCTGAGGTCAAACATTGGCCACCAGTGGTGTTGGAGCTCTCAGTTTGCAGCATCTGTGACAGTTCCTTCTATCGATGTCATGTCCTCTTCGGACAATCCTCTGATAGCGTCCTGAGTAACCAAACAGCAATCAAAGTGGAGACGCCAGTGAACCGGACAGAGGAGGAACTAGGTTTTATAAATATCCTGAGTGGGCTCGCTACAGACAGGACGCGAGGTAATCAGGGAGCTGGCAGCCTGGTGGAGGGCCCGAGGACGAGGCAGCTGCTGAGTACGCTCAGCTCTTCTTGTCCACAAGAATCGGCTGTAAGGAGAGATGGCTTGGATGCTTCACGTACACGTTACCGTCCTCCAGCTTGACTTCGTACACTTGTTGCTGAAAAAATGAAAACAAAGACATTAGAGTAGAGAGCTGGAGGTCAAACCATCCACAGCTGCTGTGAAGCGGCGATGGGGTTGTCGGCAGAGATGTGTTTATATTCTTTGATCTATTACACTCGATGCAGGTCCATCAAATGAAATCACTGAATATATAAGTGTTAATGAAACTGATCAGCTGGTTTCTGTGACTGAAGTTACTTGTTCTTTCTGCATGAGAAGTGATGCATGTGCAGCTTTATACACAGAGATGATGCATAATGTTTCCCCAGCGTGTGCATTTACACAGTTCACAGAATGGAACAAGTGACGTGGATTTAGTCTGAAAAAAAAAAAGTCTTAGCTGCCTCTATTCTTTATTTTTCACCGTGCCACAGTTTGTCATTTCATAAATGGGCCAAATATTTCAGTACATCTTGAAGTAGAACAGTGAGCATCAAAACCAAAAACAATTCAGACGAGGCACGGACACCTCGGGTATCGTCTGCCTCGACCATACTAAGTGGAACAAGAGGACATTGAAACAGGACATGCTCCATCACTGACCTTTAATGACGTCCCTGACTTGCCCGTTCTGAGGTCAAAGTCATAGTCGTGCCAGGGGCAGAAGACCTGCAGGACCCCACCGGCCTCCTCAATGTCTCCCTCACACAGAGGACCTCCTGGGACACACAGGAAACATCACAGCTTCTCCTCTACCCCTCCAGCTCCGTCTGATGGAGAGCCTTACATAACCGAACCAGATGTGAGGTAACAGCTGGAGGCCTGACGAGCTGTTGTTGTATCTCTGCCATATGAGAGGTGGTATTTGGACATATTTGGACATATTTGGACATATTTGGACATATTTGGACTGAGGCTGTTTTAACCGTACCCCCTCTCTCATTGTGCCTCGGTGCGTGATGTTAGATGATCGGATGTGGCTTTACCGGAGTGTGAACATCGGGCATCCATGGCAAAAAACTCCCCTTTGACGAAGAAGAGGCAGACATCCGAGTCGTGGCCGAGGGAGGAGTACATCAGTCGGCAGCGCTTCGTGGAGAGCTCCGCGGCCGGGCCCACGAGCCTCCACGAAGCCGCGTTTCCCTCCCCATCTCCGGAGCAGGAAGCCATAAAGGGCGGTCAAATGAGCCGCTGGATGTCTGCTACCGGCTTACGTTTCAAATGGATCGGGCAGTTGCGCATATATTCCACATGAAACCGTCAGCGGACTGATCTGCCTCCAGCGGCCGCAGTCTGCCCGTCTCATCCCCGCTGCCGCAGCCAGCGCCGCCGCTCCCCGCTGGAGCCGCTGGAGCCGCCGGGATGCGGACGGAGAACGTCTGAGATGGATGGACAGAAACGATGCCAGTCGGTTTTATCTGTGAAACCAACATCTGCTGCAGAAACGATCCAAAACGAGCTCTCACATCTGTGTTCATGGATGCAGATGTTTGATTATTGAGCCCAGACTGACACTTCCTGTTTAGTCTGTAACACCGTTTTATGTTTGAACAACACAAACACGACCCCTCTTTAAGCCACTCGTGGTTCGGAGTTAATGTGGAACATTATTTTCAATCATGAAATATCGAATTATCCCTCATAAGTCTTTGCCCCTCTGCTCCTCTCTTTCTCTCTCTCTCTGTGTTTGTAGGATTTTTAAAAGACGTTTTTGAACCTTGTGTGGGTGTTTTAGTCGTTTACTGTCTCTTAACTGTGTCAAGTTCTGCAGTTTTTCGTCCGTAAAGGTTGATCGAACTGATGTAGAACTCTGTAGAACTCTATAGAACCTCTGGAAGATGAGCAGTGACACCTTGGGGACACACAGGTCCCACCATCCTGAACCCTACAAGGAACCCTTGACACTCCAGTTTGAGTGAGGCGTCTCAACCAAACACGAGCAACCAAAGATGAAATAACTGGCCCTATTAAACTGACCCGGTGGCAGTGAAGTCGAGTTCGATGCCAATTTGTCTATTTGGCAGTTTGCAAAAGAACCTGTAAATGCATACTACTACTACTACTACTAATACTACTACTACTACTACTACTACTAATAATAATAATAATCAGTATTTCCATTTGTATTCACTTCATCTCCCTTGCTTTGTTTTGCCAATAATAATGCGACTGGCAGCACATTACTCCTCAGTAATGTGAATACTGTCTAGACTGCAGTAATGCATAACAGAGACCACTTGTTCTGATTTTGACATGAAAAACTGAGTCATGTGAGGCTGCAGCCCGGGAAAATGGACCAACAGAGGGAAAAAGGGGTTTTGAAGAATATAAGCAAACATGTGTGCAAATTACAAATAGAAAATGGATCCCACATTCGACTGGATTTTGTGGCCTAAACACACCGAAATAACAAGCAGTGAAAAACACTTGGAAATATTCTGGTATGTTTATTAGCACATGAATGATGTAGCCTTCATTCATAAAGCGCCATTAGATTGTAAAATCCCCAGAGGTGTTTGTTTTTATACAAGTTGCCAAACATTACATATAGGACGGCTGGTTCCTGACAGAAAAAGGGCCAAGGAGGCGCTCACGGGCATGAGGTGGCGCTGACAAACCGACAGTCATTTCCAGCAGCTCTAGCTTTGGCACACCCAGAGGTGAACAAACGTGCTGTTAATGTGCTTGGCGTCATATCGAAACAGCTCTGAAATATTTCTAATTAAAGCTGTATGCGCCGTCGAACTGGATGTGTCTGTACGTGTGTGAAAAAACTTTTTTGTGCATTATTATGTCTTTGCCATGAAGCAAACATTTAGTATTTGAAGGAGCCGACCAAAGTGTCCACTGCTGCAAACGTCACTTCCTCTGTCTACCGTGGCACGTCTGTGGATGACATGAACCGTTACAAACCAGTATTCAGAACATTCGTGTTTTGCAGAATTCACCCCATTTATATATCATGTATCATTCATAAATGACTAAATCTTGTCTCCAACACATCTACCCTCAGAGCCAACGCTTCAGCCAAGCATATTCAAACCCACCAACATGCTTTTCTTCTTGTTTCCTCTTGTCAGCAAAGAGTTGGTTGCTTCCTGTGAGAAAGACAGTCCTCGATTACGATGGGATGTGAAAAGCCATCATGTCGTTCTGTCACTCCAAACGTAAATCCAGACACAACTTTAATGGTTAGTGGACCAGAAACACACACACACACACACACACGCATACCTGCATTCACATTCAGGAAAGACGCAACACCAAGAAAACGCTGTAAAAAAATGTCTCTTCATGTACACTTGTGTTATTAATCTTTTGGGAAATTGTTCATGACTCATAGCATTTTACCTTTATTCAGTGTGATAAGAAAACACTACTGCTAAAAAAATGATCAATATGTGATATTGGCAGAGTCCAGGTTTTTCACCAAATTGAAAACACACGGAGACAGACAATATGTGTCATATCTACCTAAGGAAGCTAGGGGGCACTATATTTGGAAATATATCCTCTGAGTTTTGCTACAGGAGGTAAAAAACTGATATGAACATTTGATATTGGTCAAAGTCTCCTTCACCTTCAGAGGAAGGTAGACGTAAACATCAGACGGTCATCTCTCTAGGTCACAAAGAGGACGCAGACTCACAGATCTGTCAAGTTGGAAACTTCAGACTGCTCGAGATATTACAAAAAAAAGAGAGAAGCCTTGTTAGCCCTGTTGGAAAACAGCAGCAGTGCAGGTGGACGGTGTTTGTCTGAAAATATGTGACTCATGTCTTTGCATTGATTGTCTTATGATAGGATCCATCACTCATGTAATAAGTTGTGTGTCCTATGTGGGATGCATGTCTGTCAAATCAGTAATTAATCTGACTAAAATGCCTTGAATCGAATGCATGACAACAGGAACAGCAGCTGCAGTAGCTGTGTATGGTTTTATTCTTATTAAAACAACAGACACGCTCAGCGCTGTCTGTCACTTCAGTGTCCGCACCGTTGCATTATGTATTGCCCCTCAACCACAGTTCACAACCCGAGTTCGCAGACCCTCCTGCGGTCTCTAAATGCTGGTCGCTGGCAGCGGTTGAAAGCCGGACCCTGACAGTTAGCAAGAAAAATGTGAGGCCAAGAATAACAGAGAGAGCTGCAGCAGACCTGTGATCAGCAGACCGACAGTCTCTTATGGAATGTGCATGAATGCATAAAATGATAAAACGAATAAATACTCTACGTGATGAATTATTAATGGTTTCAAACAGAGTATTTCTTCTCAAGTAGGAAGAAAGACTCGAGTTAAACAACCAGTGATTTCTACAGAAGCATATTGCATTTATTTGACAAATAAAAAATTCTGGGTTTTTTTGTATTTTTTTGGTTTTTCGTGGTATTTTTTTCTGTTTTTCATTGTATTTTTTTGTTTTTGTGGTATTTTTTTCTGTTTTTCATGGTAATTTTATCTGCTTTTCGTGGTCTGCTTTTTTTTTTGGTTTTTCGTGGTATTTTTTTCAGTGTTTTGTGGTCATTTTTTTCTGCTTTACTGTGTATTTCTTCTAGGTGAAGACCACCATCCTTCCTTTTGTTGAGAGCTCGATAGAAGCAAACATGACCAGCTTGTTTGGTTTAATCCAGTTTTATTTTGATTTGGGTTGGAGACACTGGGAGATCCTCCTGTCTTTAAATCACATAGGTGGTGTCGTTAACAGACAAACAGCCCGTTCAGATCTGCTGAAGATAGTTAGATAGTCTGCGTGTAAATAATTACGTCCCTTACCCTGATTGATCCCATAGTTCAAAATGTCTCATGGATACAAAATATATCCATGAGCAGAGTCACCATGGGTCCAGGCTCAGGTGGGACGTTCTCGCAAGATTTGAAGTATCTCGTCCCCTTCTGGGAAAAAAAGATTTCCATTCAAATCCTCACATTACTTTTTCATTCCTAGGATTCACACTGACATCGGACTGGGCCTTGAATACTGTTTACAACTCCCCCTATGATACAAGATCCCAGAGAAGAGAGGACTGACTGGGGGAAACAAGGGTCTACCAACACCGATCTTTGGTCCCGCAGGCAGACGATATCTAAAAAAACACCAGCTACTAAGACAACTGGAAACACACAACACACAATACTGACTGTCTGACTTCTGGCAGAAGATACGGCGCCACGCTCTGCTCCAGATTGAATGGGGGTTGGTTGTTGGGACGCTGCAGAGGTTTCACAGTCAGGGTGCAGTGTTTACAACCATTCAGATCGACCTCTCTGGTTTTTTGGCTGGTGTGACCATTAAAAGCTCAGTGATCAGAAATCCTGACACACACTCGCAACATTACACAGCTATTCTATGACACGTCTGGCAGGAACCAATAGACACAGAAGGCATCGCTTGGCTTTTTCCGAACATAAAGCCGGAAAAAAAAGAAGGGTGAAAGGCGAGATGATTCACAGGTACAAATTTTATTTGGAATTTTGGAAAGTTGGACTAAACAGGACGATGAGCAGATACTTTGCTGCTTATTGGAAATAACTGTGTGTTTGCAGATCACTGCTGTTTACTGTTTCTTTACGTCTGATGAGTTTAGTCATCGACTCATTTATTACATTTAAGGAGAACTGACACACTCTGAGCTCTGAGTGTTGATTGATGTGGTTTTGCAGTGTAAGTGAACACAGACACATCCTGTTTTACTTTCTTTCCAGTCATCTTTCTAACCTGTCAGCATTCATCTCTCTGTGGGATCAGCATTATTTTCATGTTAGGATACTGACCAAACTGCTTCTCAAGATCCTAGGTGGATGTTCACTACAAAACAAATTGTCTGGGATGATTTGCTGAAAAAACAGCATCACTGATTTAGTAAGAATAACAACAACAGAGGAAGAGCAATAACAATGAAATACACCTTGAAATCCAATAAACATCCAGTTTAATATTGTGTGAGTGACCTGAGGCAAGAAGCTGTTTTTGCGATCTGCTCATGTGTGACTTGTTGATTGCACGTCTCCTTCCTGAGGGCGAAGACGGACAACATGCTGTTTGGCTGACGTCGGTTTCGTGACCCTCAGGAATATCCTGATGCACCTGAGGCACCTGCATATCTATCAGCTTTGCCCTCTCCCTCAGCGCCCCCTTCCCAGGGCTTTCCTTGTAGTCCACACCTGTCTGAGGAGTTCAGGTGGTGAAACAGCATGAGTAGGCTCATAGCAGATCCTCATGAATGTTGCTGGCTTTACAAAGTCTAAACGTTAGGGCTGATGTTTACATCCAGCCGGGAGCTGAAGATGCAACCAGCCACAGGGGGCGGACATTTTTAGCCCCACCATGGTTTTGTTGGTGTTTGTCTGTCTGTTTGTTTGTGTTTTAGCAAAAACTCAAAAATGTATAAACTGTTTTCAATAAAATGTTGAGTAAATGCTGCTAATGGACCAGGACCAGATGATTCAGTGTTGGTGGTGTTGTGGAACCATCTGGATCCAGGAATCTGCTGAAGGATTCTGACTCATGGTCAGCATCTGTGTCTAGAACTGCACAGCAGCAGCAGCAGAGGACTGTCTCTGTGGACCATTTGGAGTCCACCCAGGGATGGAGGGCTGTTTTTAGTTTTCAAAAAAAACAAAAGGAAGAACAAAGGGTGATACGGTGGAGCAGTGGTTACCACTGTAGCCTCATAGCAAGAAGGTCCCCGGTTTGATTCCTGGCCTGGGATCTTTCTGTGTGGAGTTTTCATTGTCTCTCGGTGTCGCCGTGGGTTCTCTCTGGGTCCTCCAGCTTCCTCCCGCCTCCAACAGCACGCTGAGGTTCATTGGCCACTATGGATTGTCCTTCGGTGTGAGTGTGTGTCTGTCATGTGGCCCTGCAATGATCTGGTGACTGGGATCGGCACAACAGATGAAACAAGTGTATGGCAGGATATTGTCATCAAATAAAACAGTGATTCTAAGGAAAAGCCCTGATTTAAAAGAACTGACATAACATGCCCTGGTCCTTGCCAAACCTAGAAAAAGTTAAGTGTGCATCTTTGGACACGTTCCATCCTCGACAGCCGCCATCTTAGTGATGTAGCAGAAATGATGAACCTTCCACTTTTCGAAATGGCGGAGGACAACAGCGACACCACAACCATAGCCCCAGTGGTGTGACAAAACATAACTCAACTGCTCACTGTCAAATGTCGTTGATAAGTCTCAACCGGCTGAATGCAATTCGCCTTTAAGAAGAATCTGTTGAAATTTGTCATTTCTGGTGGGTACAGCTCAGAAACTATTGTTACTCATTCCCCAAGTGTCCTTGTCTATACTAAACCGCACATGACCTCACACCAAGTCTTCACCCACAAATAATATACATTAAGGAGATTTCTTGCTGGGTTAAATCGTGGGCAACTGGACTTCTGGTTTACTTGAAGACGTTTCTCCACTCATCCAGAAGCTTCTTCAGTTCTGAACTGACTAGTAGGGGGGTCCTGCTACTGCTACTAATACTAAGTTGAGTCGTTACCTCACACAAAGGAGTGTTGGTATCAGGTCACCCTCCCTGGCTGTCAGTCATCTGAGAGTCGTTGGCTTACCTGAAAGGGGGGTGTGAGTTTCGGGTCCCCCTCCATTGTTGTCAGAGTCACCTGTGAGTCGTTGGGTCGCTGAGTGGTTGGAGCTGCAGGTATCTGACTGGTTTTTGATCCTCTTGGGGAGAGATCCTAAGACTGCATTGTAAGTGTTAGATAAATTGTGTCTTAGGCCCCCTCCCCTGTTGAAAGAGGGTTTCTCTAATTTAACAAAAATTGCCTCTTTAACTCCTCTCTCAAACCATCTGTCCTCCCTGGCCAAAATATGAATGTTGTCATCCTCAAAGGAGTGACCTTTGACCTTTAAGTGAAGATGGACTTCAGAGTCCTGTCCTGAGGAAGCAGCTCTCCTGTGTTGAGCCATGCGTCTGTGTAGCGGTTGTCTAGTTTCCCCAACATACAGGTCAGTCACTCCTACAGTCACACTACATTGTCCAGCATGTGCCTGGGTGTCTTGTCCTTGGGGTGGACCAGTCTCTGTCTCAGGGTGTTGCTGGGTTTGAAATGTACGGGGATGTTGTGTTTGTTAGTTTAGTTTCTCTTAGTTTCTCTGATACACCGGAGACGTATGGCATGACCACACTCTTCCTCTTGGGGTTGTTGTCTTCGTTGTTAGTGACCTTCTTTTTGTTGGACTTGGAGAAAGCCCAGTTAGAGTATCCACAGCTCTTGAGAACCTCCCTGACATGGGTTCTCTCTTTGTTTTTCCCTTCCGCCCTGGTAGGAACACTCTGAGCCCTGTGGTTCAGGGTCCAAATGACTCCTAATTTGTGTTCCAGCGGGTGGTGTGAGTCGAAGAGAAGGTACTGGTCCGTGTGTGTGGGTTTCCTGTAAACCTCAACGTTGAGGTTCTTGTCTTCTTCTTTGAAGTTTGGTCCACGGCCCTGCGATGAGCTGGCGACTTGTCCAGGGTGTACCCTGCCTTTCGCCCGTTGACAGCTGGGATAGGCTCCAGCACACCCATGACCCGTAACCGGATTAAGCGGCAGAAAATGAATGAATGAATGAAAGTTTGGTCCACCCAGGAGAGACCGGGGATCTTCTGCTGGATATGAAAGCCTTCAGGCTTGTTTAGGTGCCGACTGAACGGCGTCCATGTTTCTGCCCCATAGAGGAGCGTGGACATACACACCACATTGTAAACGGCAGCCTTGGTGCTGATCTTCGAGTTGTGTTTTCCAGAGACCCGACAGCGCAGGCGACCAAAGGCTCCTGAAGCTTTGCTGATGCGGGTGTGGACTGTGTCTACTGTAGAGCGGGGGTAAGTGAAGTGGTCAACTCACCCCCTGTCCCCCCAGGTCATGTTGGAAAGTGAAAGGTGGGTGATGGCAGAGAGGAGAAGGTTAACGAGTACGGGTGCTAGAAACAACCCTGCTTCAGCCCAACATATACCTTAAAATACCGTGAGTGGAGTTCTCCTGTGAGGACCCTGGCCTCCATCCCATTGTGCTGCAGGACGGAGATGAACTTTGGTACTATCCTGAGTTCAGAAAGTTTCCAGAGCATCTCACAGTTGATGGTCTGAGGACGAAGACCATGTCAGTGGTGGATCGGGTCTTCCGGAACCCATGTTGGGTCTCTGGGAGAGCTGCTTCAGAGATGTACTCCACTAAGCTCCTTAGCATGATTTTTGCCAGCAATGGAAAGGGGAGATATTCCACGGCTGTTCCCACAGACTGCCCTGTCACCTTTGTACTTGTAGATAAGTACAATGTTGGCGTCCTTCCAGTCCTGTGGAAACACACACACACACACACACACACACACACACACACACACACACACACACACACACACACACACAGCTTGAAAAGCTGATAGGAAGGGAAAAAACAACTGGTACGTATTCACAGCTCATACACATCATTCACGCAGCATGACGCTGTGTGACACCTCAGACTGAAAACCACCCAACCAGCTTCGCCAACAACATCCGATTTCATACGTTCACCTCCAGGTGTAGACAGACCAGGGACTTTAATTAACGTTCATTTTTGGTTCCACAAGCAGGAATAAAGAGACACATCTGACACACATCCACTGCACACAGACAAGAGAGAAGAGGGAGCCGATGCATGAATGCTCATATTCAGAGTTCAGACAAGAAAATATTGGTTACTGGGGTGGAACGAGAGAGAAACTCTAGTTGGAACATTACATTGTAAAGTGTCCCATGGAGACTGTCTGCTGCTGCAGATTCCATCCCAGACTTAAACTAAATCTTAGTTTCCCTCTCATGGATACGTCAAGCCTCAGTAAAATTCATGCATCCCATAACAGCACTCATCGAGGGACAAACTGCACTTGCTCACCCCTCAATGCAAAAAGAGGCCATGATACGCAAGTATAGTCTGGAGCAGGATAAATCTGAGTCTGGATAAAAGTGGGCTGTGGCAGTCTGACCGCAACTTACAAAGACAAATTCAATTCATGTTGTGTCTTTTATTCCACTGGAGAGGGATTATTAGACGGTCAGATACCACCCAGGCCCTACACAGATAGAAACCCCATATTATTTCGCTCATGAGCGTTGAACTTTAGCTTTGTGCATTGTGGCATAAATAGATCCAACATGTGCTCGTCGTTCCATTTAGAAGGACGTCGTGTCCAGAGAAAATGTAATAGACGGCTAATATAAAACCAAAGTGGACCCGTCTATCCATCATATGTTGAAGCTGCTCATATTGAACGTAGGTTCAAACACTGGAAGCTCAGGTCCATTAAGGGCCACTTGATACATCATAAGAAGGAAAGATGAAATCTGCATCGGCCTTATGCTTCCAACCACATCACAGGTCTCAAACAGTGTCTCCAGGCCGCCTCTGTTCCTGGGTATGAAGTAAAGCAGGGACGTTTTCTTCCTTGAAACTTCCTTGAGCCTTTGGAAAGTACCAAGTAGAGAAACTCAGCATGTTTTTTTCCCTGCCATGTAAGATAAAGACACAAGGCACAATAAAGACAATTTCTCTGTCAAATCTGACTTCATCCTTATTCGTGTTTCCTCAGGTGACGTGTGTGAAGACGGGGCCGCACACACCAACGTCTGCTGTCAGCTGAGGGTCGTTGACATGGTCTGAAGTCCACTAATGAGAAGGTGAGAGCTGCGTGTGTGATCGTTGGGTTTCTGTTCTAACAGTTGTTGTGAATTGGCTCGATACAAATTAAATCGCACTGGACTAAGCTCGGACTGGTTGAGCTCTACGCAGCGATTTGCGAGACTTCCTGGTTGAAAGGATGTAGCATGTTCCAAGAAAGAAACAAAGACATTTTGTGATCGATTTGAAATGATTTATATGAGCATTGGCTGAGCTTTATGCTTTCTGTCAACAGGACTACACAAAAACCCGCCACTCCTGAGTGGAACTCCAGCCAGAGGCTTAAAAAGACGTTCCGCTGCTTCTGACAGATGCTTTTACATGTGAGTCCAGCTCCAATCACTGCCCAGCTGTTGTTGTTTGTGGTGGTTAGACAACGTGGATTCTAGCGTGGAGTTGTTTCATAAAAACGAGCACAAGGACATTTGTAAAAAAAAACCAAAACAATTAGAGAAAAAAACAAACCTCTTGATTTCACACATTTGACACCAGCCGGTGGAAATGACAGGGGTGTGATGAGCTATCCGGTTTGGAACTGTAGAAAGAGAACAGATGTGTTCTTTGTTTTTGAGGCTGTACGATGCACACAACATACTGTGTACCCTTCAAACTGTACTTATTACTGGCTAATGGTCCCACAGTTTCTCTTTTTGACACAGTGCATGTGGGTTTTTCAGACCCTGAGCAGTTTTTTACGTTGGGGTTTATTTTCACTGGTATTAGTCCTGTGTGCCAGTTTCTGCATGATGCATTTGCAGCTTTGTGTTTAACAGTTTTACCACCTCTGAGTTTAGTCACTCGCGTCTTCTTCGTGCTCCTACAATTCACTGAATCGCTGGCGTCCACGCCGAATGTCTCTCCCTAAAAGTAGGTCGCTACCTGGTTGGAATTACCTGCGTCCTGCCCAGGGTGTCTTCCACGTCGTCCTGCCTCTCCTTCTGAGGGAGCATCAGAGCCACAACTGAACACTTCATCAGGTGCTGAGTGACTTTCCAGTCTGAAACCTGGAGGGCTGAATGTCCAGTGATTTTCCAGCCCAGTAATTCCATAGAAAACTAGAAGGAACGGGATCCAGAGATTCAGACTTTTGAACATAGATCACTCACGGTAACTCCTGAAAGAATGAAATAACGTGGGGGTGTCATTCTGTGTGAATCTCAGGTGAGAGAATCCGCTGAGGAGTTTTTGTGAGTGACAAAGATGAAACATGCAGCAGCGTTACACACACACACACACACACACACACACACACACACACACACACCTCCTGCCTCTACAGACCTCTGTTAGGGTCTCAGCTGGCGTCGTCTGGTTTGACGATACATTCACATTTTTCTAAATGTGATTTTCTTAGAGGGCTGGTATGGAAACGGAATGGAAAAGGCCAAATGAGCATGACTTCAACAAATGTGCATAATATGAAATTTTTTTTCCAAATGAAAAATCCGGCATGAGTTTGTGGACACACAGTCGTTAGAATTTGCAGATCTGCATATTTTTTTCTAGAGTTGAATTTGAGCCTCATCTTTCGTTCCAAATACCAGCGCTGAGGCTGGACTCAGCCTCTTCCTCTTTTCCAGAGGTTACACAGCTTTTGCAGATAAAACACAGACACAACTGTAGTCGTGTTGGGAAGTAAACGTCAACTCTTCGACCTTTTAATTTCTGACATTAAACGTAAGTGTGTTAAATGTCCTGCAGGGATTCGATATTTTCTAGTGTTACACAGATGCTGCTCGGACAGGAAACGGCTGATGACATTTTGACAACAAATTTGTTTGAGCGTTTTTATGATTCTTGCACCAGAGATTGCATCAGACTCCATGTTTCACTCCACAATTTCTTTTTCCAGACCATGCGTGGCCCACAATCTGACCCTGAAGACAATTTACTGGAACTGCAGCACCAAGCCAGACGTTCGAGACATGAATCATACCCACTGAGTGAAGACGTGTCCAAAAGACGTCAACACAACGTCCTTGTCACTGGTCCAAAAGACGTCCAGCAGGGAGCCAAAGCAAAAGGCTTTCGGGGCGACTTCTTTAAACGAATGAACGTCCGCTGTTGACGTCACCGGCGAACGAGGGTTTGTTGGACGACAGCTGACACTGTGTACTTCATACCATCACCGGGGCCTTCTTTGTGATCATCCCGACTCTGAAGCCGTCAGCTGAGGCTTAAGTTAGCATAAAACATTTGTTCCAATGTCGGCTTCATTTCACCGTGCCTGTTTTTTTTATGGTTAGCTGCCAGATACGGTTTCAAGGTTCAACTGATCAGTTTCACCATGTTGGCATTGAAACTCCTGATGCTGCAGCACAAAACAGATTATTAAGAATTCTCCTAAAGTTACATGCTGATAAGTCAGGTGGACAATAAACGTCAAACGTCATCTCATTGGGCTGCAGCTGTGACTTGTTCGGTTGAGTCAAATTAGTTCACATTTTTCATTTGGGGGTATCGATTTCTTCTTTCACAGTAACAGACATACAAAAGGTTTTATATCCTCAATCCTCAAAAAGTACAAAACTTTTCATTTTTATTTTTCTAGAAGTCATATTATTAAGCCTTTTTTCCCCCAAAGAAGATTCTCTGCATTGAGGTTCTATAATGTTAAATCTTGATATTTGGATGATGTTGTCTTCAACTCACCACCATAATAATATGTGTAAGTCTAATGTGTCTACATCTATCTAAATGAATATCAATTTGACATTTACACGTCAAAATATAAGGGTGACACGCTGGTCCAGTGGTTAGCACCGTTTCCTCATAGCAAGAAGGTCCCTGGTTCGCAAGCTCTCCCCTTGTCTGCATGGGTTCTCTCCAGGTACTCTGGCTTCCTCCAGGAGCATGCTGAGGTTAATTGGTCACTGTAAATTGTCCTTAGGTGTGAGTGGTTGTCTGTCTTCCACGTGGCCCTGTGATGAGCTGGCGACTGTCCAGGGTGTACCCTGCCTTTCTCCTGTTCACAGCTGGGATCGGTGTGACCTGTAACCGGATTAAGTGGCAGAAAATGAAAAAAATGAACGTCGAATAATAATTCATTGTCTCATTTCATCTATCTGAATCTTTTTTTAACTGTAACACTTGTGAGTAATTGAATCGTGTTTCTCAATGGATGGGACATGTCTCTCTCTCTCTCTCTCTCTCTGTCTCTCTCTCTCTCTCTCTCTCTCTCTCTCTCTCTCTCTCTCTCTCTCTCTCTCTCTCTCTCTCTCTCTCTCTCTCTCTCTCTCTCTCTCTCTCTCTCTCTCTCTCTCTCTCTCTCTCTCTCTCTCTCTCTCTCTCTCTCTCTCTCTCTCTCGCTCCAGTCTCCAGCCATGCAGTGAGTATATGTTATGTGTGTGCTCTTGAGTGCGTCACGTACTGTGAGAAAACACAGTGTCCTCATCTCGGGAGTGATGGGAAAGGCATACAGAGAAGAGAAGTCATCGCCATCCCTCCGGGTTCCCCATCATTCCTGATGCTGGAGGTTATAATTCACAACCTCCACATGCTCCCTCCTGTTGCGTCCTCTGTCTTTCTTTATTTTCCTATTGACTAAATAACTGGAGGCCGATTTGAATGTCGAAATGGAGTCAACGCTCGGTCAGCAAACAGCAGGTGTGACAGTGAAACACTGCAGCTCTTTACAAAGAGAAAGGCTGGAGTGTATGAAAGAGAAAAAATAATGCTTCTCAGTTGGAAGAAATAGTAGCTCAGCGATTAAATGTCTCTTTTAGGTGTTGGTGTAAAGGCGACGTTCAGTGAAACGCCGACAGAAACATTTGGGGCAGCAGCACTGAGTTTTTTCTTTTCACCCCAGCACATGAAAGAATCTCATATATGCACACGTGCTCAAAAACAAACACATAGTTCCCTCCACGGTGTCCTTCAGGAACAAGTGCTGGTCTGTTTTATCTGTTGACGATCTGCTTTAATAACAAACACAGACTGTCGGAGTGTTTTCCACCTCTAGGTAGGTCACCAAAGATACACCACTTTATCCACGTCCTGTCTGTCCACTGCGTCCAAACAGACCCAGATATGTACCTTCACTTCTCCCTCTAACAGCCAAATACTTTGTCCCGGTGTTCTTTTCCATCTGGTGTCAGCGATCAATGGAGGTTTTCAGTGAACAGTGAACACCGACCCCGTTAAAGGGACTGATCTCCGTTTGACAAATGAACAGAGCAGCTTCTATGTCATGATATCTTGTTTGGGATCATATTACAGGAACAAATCAACAGTATACACTCCATACAGCGTCTGTCACAGCCCTCCACCACCCCGCAGTGTCTCAAGGGATGACGCTGACAAGAGGCGACTGTTGGTGAACACCTCCTTCATGCCGTAGTGATTTCTTCAATCTCGGCCTCTGACACGTTCAAAGGGAAAGACCGCCTACGGTCGGACACCGTGACCCCCGTCTGTCGAGACCAAACTAGTTGTTACACATCTGGCACGTCCATCAGTTTCCCTCAACTACTGCAAACGTCTCGATATCCTCTTACCATGACTATTAATGACGCTCGCTGACCCGGACAATGCCCCTGTAAAAAGGGCTGATGTATCTGCTATGTTGCCTCCTTGCAGTGAAACCTTGTACCGCACCATTTCAACGAGTTGTTTTTGTTTCCACGCTCTTGACCGTGACATTTCTCCTTTCAGATGCACTCTCATGTGGTCAGAACACTGGATCCGTGTGCTCAGATGCTGCAAATTCTTCTGTCCAAACGTGTGTGTTTGTGTTGCTTAGCATCTAGGTGCTGCAGAAAACAGCATATTAGAAGAATTAAAGGAACTTCCAGCTGGATGGGTTATCTACAGTTAACCATTTGAATGCATTCAATGACCAGACGAAAACCAACACTTGTTGTTGACTTCAGCAGTCACAAACAGGTTGTTTCCTTCTACTGGAAAACACACGACACCTACACACTGTGTCATTTCACAGCAAAGCAAAACAGACAATTTTCATTTCCTTTTCATGCATCCAGTCAACCTGTCTAGTGCAGAGTCGTGGGCAGCTGGGGCCTTTTACGGGCTGACACTGGGGAGGAGCCGCCGCAACCTGGACCGTCATTGACATTCACATTGGCACCTGCTGACACTTTACAGTCTGCAAGAAATCTGAATATAATAATAACAGTACACCCCACACAATGCTGCTTCATATCTGACCTGTTTAAATAATAATAACCCTGTCTCAACTCACTGCAGATTTTGTTCCAATGCTATGTGAATGGTTGATTATTATTATTATTGTTGTTGTTGTTGTTGTTGTTGTTATTACAATTAATTAATACAATTATTATTGTTGTTGATATTATTTTCATTGTGTAGTTTCTGTTCTCCTGAAGACACATTCGAGCTCACCCCTCTATGGTGGAGGAGTCAGGAGTCGAATGAAGAACTGGTTGTGTGATTTTTATTTTTTTTTTCAGTAGAAATCTATCAAACTTTAAACCGTAAAATGAATAACTTATCAAACGGAGAAAGATCTGATCTCATCTTAGGTTCTGGCCACTGTAGAAGAGCTCACTGTCAGATGAGAGGCCCAAGTCTGCATCATAAGTCTTCAAAATGGGAGTGTGTGGTGGAAAAGTGAACTTCTTCAATTCCTTTTCTCTATCTCACATTTTCACCTCTTCCACATATGCACGTTTTTTTGTTGTTGTTGTTGTTTTTACTTGAGATTTTGCAAACACAGATGCAAGCTACGACAGAAACATAGGTCAGTAATACTTATGATAATGAATGTGTTAAAGTGGCAACACAAATGATAATTAGTTTTGTTTTTCATTTTTGCCTGAATGCTCCTGTTTCAACCCCAACTTGGTTGATGTCTTTTTATTGGTGCTTTCTGTGTGGTGTGTGTGGTCATTCTCTCCCCGTGCCTGTGTAGGTTCTCTCCAGGTACTCCAGCTTACTCCCTCCTCCAACAGCATTCTGACGTTGTCTGTCCTTCAGCTGGTGACTGTCCTGGAATCAGCTTCATCTCGTAACCATAGCAACAGGAGATGATGAATGAAACATTTTAGAACAAAACTCAAAATAAATCTCAAATCTCAATTATACCAAGTTTGTCTGCTTTGGTTGAATAAAGTTAAATAAAGAAAATATACATTTAATTATGAGTAACAACCGCCTGCGTGAAGTGATTGAAAACACAGGTGTACCTCGTCTCTCTCCTCTCCCGGCATCGACAGCCAGCTCTGACCAGTCGAGTAACAGTACTTTTCCAGCTGCAAGGTTACAGCTATAAAAAAGACATTAGGTATGATTATTGTAGAAAGCATTTGCTGTATGTGTGTTACACTCTATTCATTCAAAATCTGAGATTTCTGAAACATAATATAAATGAACTGTGCTCAGCCCTTCATCTTTTACATTGCAGTTCACGTTTTTAGTGAAACGAACAATGTATTTAACATCTTTGTGATAACGATCATTTCTGTCTTTAAGGAGTAAAAGTTTCTGAAATGACACATAGGAGAAGAGGCTGGAGGGGAGCAGTCATGGTGATGACTGCTCAGCTGAAGGCAGACAGGTTATCAAGCCCAAAGTTGGGCTTGTCCGGGCGCACAGAGTCAGAGGGTATGTTAGTGTTCTCAGAAATAACTCAAGTGTCTTGGCGAGAGTTGGCGGAACAATCTGCTGCTGTTTTTTACTTAAATCACAGCTCAGTTTCATCGTCCTGGTTCGGAGGGTTTTGACTGACCATCTCTGTGGCCAATAACGTCCCATCTTCTCTTGAATTTACAGCAGTATCAGAATGTGCGATGTGATAAGAACACGGTTGGCTTCATGCCCTATGGAATACGTGCATGATTTTTAAAGCTGCATCGATGTCGCTATCAGATCACCTTGGAAACGGCAGTTTATTCCCTTCATTTATTCAGGTACACTGTCTAAACTAATGTGCAAACCAGATGCAGTCAGGCATCATTAGTTAGCATCACATCAGTTGAAGCGACTGAGTGATAGTGGATTTTAAACTGAATTTAGTGTGTGTGTGTGTGTGTGTGTGTGTGTGTGTGTGTGAGTGGAGGAATGTTTCCTTCTGTCTGGGCACGGTCTGAAGGCTGTGACTTGTTCCCATCATGGAGGCTGCGCTGCAGTCTTGGTATTTAGACCAGTCTTGTCCTTAGCGTGGACAGGAAGTGCTTCTGTTTGGCAGGATGTGCCTTTCAAATGACGAGACCAGACTGGCCATCAGCCACCATGAATCAAACACAAAATACTGATGGGTCCTCGGTAAACTCGTCTCAACAGAGCACAGTGTGTCTCAGACTCCAAGATGCAGTTTTAGAATTTATTTGGTGCTGAATGCAGGACACTCAGTGTCCAGTCCTCTTAGTTCGTATTCCTCGATGTTACGTTGCTTCATCAGAGGCTTGTTGCTCTTCAGCTTGTTGGAATTGGAATGTCAGTTTTAATAATAATGGCAGAAAAATACTAGGTTTTGGATCAGTATACCTGTTGGGGGAAAAAAAGCACAAAATTATAATGTCGAATGAAAGCAAACATTGTCCTGGGGTCCAGCGATCATAATGATAAGACAATAGAGCCGTCACATCGTTTACCAGACTCAGCTGCTCTGTCAGTGTCAGTGCAACTGTTCCGTTGAAAAGTTTGGGGTCACTTAGAAATGTCCTCCTTTGTCAAAGAAAAGCTTTCTTTTTTTCAATGACAACAACGTTAAATGAATCAGACTCGTCCAGACATGTGGTAAATGACTATTCTAGCTGTGAACATCTGATTTTAATGGAATATCCACCTCCACCTACAGAGGCCTCTTCCACCATCCATCAGTCCTGTGTGCTAATGCTACATTTTGTTAGCTAATCATGCTAAAAGGTGAATGGGGATTAGAAAACCTTTGCACACTTATGTTTTTCACTGATGAAAACTGTTGATTAGAGAAGATGTAAAACTGAAATTGTCTGGATGACCCCAAACCTTTGAACGGTGGTGTACCCGTTTTCTGTTCACCTGTTGGTCCGTCCCGTACACTGACATGAAGCCTCTATGAAACTACTGTGCTGCAGCGACAGTAAATGTACGTGAACTACAAGTACACGATCACAGGAAAGGGGCAATAACCCTGAATGACACTGATGATATTTGTGTATATTTATGTACAGCACCGCAATGACTTAGTTTTGTCAAAACGTAAATCAAAACTCCCCAAGACTCCGACACCATGAAGCTCTGTTAGAAGCACATGTGACTTCAGTCAAACCCACAGTATGTTCCCCCCGACTGGTCAAGGAATGTCTCTCAGCCTTTATTGTTGTTCCTCTCTTCTTCACAAACATGCAATTTGCCGTGTGATTGATGTGTTTTATGACTGTTATTACATTCCCCTCCTTGCTGCTGTGTCCAATGACTAAACCAGCCTCCCTCTCAGCCCCCTGGTCCTCATATAGAGTGATGGGTGAACGGTAGAGGCCCTCCTCTATCAAGTTCCTCTCTTCATCTCCTCCTGTAATTCCCATTACTGCCTTGGACTCCAGAGGCTCACATCCCAATAAACGTGTTCACTCTTTTCCGTCTCATCCACCTCACGTCCTCCTTTTCCTCTTAAACACATTGGAAACTCTAATAAGCCTCGTTCAAATACGAGTATGATGGCAGATTTGAATAAAATGGACTGAGGAGGAGACATGCAGACACATCTGCTCTCTGCGGTCTGTGACCTGTATGTGTTTGACTTCACTGTACTGAGGGTAAAATTGGAGACATGTTATATCCACTAGGTTTTTTTTTTTTCCAGTTGTGCACACAGGAGGTGTTTTCAGTCTCATTCACGTGTGTGTCCCACCGTCAGCTGTTGGCCTGAGCTCACATCCAAATATTCTTTTCATCACTCATCAGTGCCTTCAAAGTACAGTATGTTTTCTTTAATTTGTGCCAACTGGAAAAACAGGCCACAAGCGACAAGCAGACGCTACGAACTGCGTTTGTGCCACAAAAATGTTTCTAATCATGAAAAGATCATGGACAGACTCCTGAACATGCTCTTGACTTTACAACGACAATGGATGATCTTATAAAAGATGTTGTTTAGAGTGTTTTGTATGTTACCACAAAGAAATCTGCGTTCCTTCTTACTGCAGTTTACAGTTCAGTGAAGAGTTCTGAAACATTCATATTAAGTTTCCTTACAATTGCACAGAGACATGTCATACATAGACTTGATATATATGTACATATATATCAAGTCAAAGTGAAGCGATCGATTTTTGACTTTTCTCAGCTTTCCTTGTTGACCTTAGTCAAGGTCAGTTGAGATAACGCGATCGATAAATCGATTGCATCACGTTGACTTGATGCTTTGCGTTTTCTTTTTTACGGTGCAGACGACACACAGAGGTCTTCACTTTGTGAACGGAGGCAGTCTGCATGAGGACTTAGGTTAGGTGATGCATCATCACCCGTCACAGCTGAGGTGGTTCCAACCACGTTTATGTTTGTGTCCATCACTGTCAAACACACATCAGGAACATTTAGTTTCAGGGTCTTCAACCGTGACCAGACAGCGAGTCTTGACGATCAAACTAATTCAAATACCGTCAAGGATTTTACAGCAGGAAACAGACCACAGTTAAAGTGGGTGTACATTCCACTTTGACAACAGTGAGTCACGAGTTATTTTAGTTACATCCTTCAGTCAGTCAAGGCATATCTATTAAGCATATTAATGTTCGTATACTCCTCAGTTCCTGCGGGGTCGGTCTGTAGAGGCTCAGCAGACACTACACGGTGCTCTTGGACCATCACATGGAACATGGTAAACTAAAATACTGCAGTGGTTTCCTACTAAATGAGGATTTTGTGAATACTGCAGCCCACTGCCAGGCCAAGTGAATCTAAGCACACTTCATCTTCATCTTCTGACATGACTCTCATTCCAGAAACAGGCACTCTCTTTTCTTTTTAGTTTTAGTCCACACGTGTTATGACTGCAGCTATCAATTGCATTCACAGGGCGACTATGCTTCACAATCCCTTCATGTATTGTTCTCTAAGGTATACTGTGTCAGGTTAGGAGCGCAACCACCATTGGAATCAAATGTGTCATTGAGGGTTTTGTTCACTGCGTATGACATCATGCTTGGTGCTTTATTTTGTAAATTAAATTCATTTTAAATTCTTTCTGCATGGCGTTCATTGTACAAACGGCTAACGGCGTTAACAGAAGGAGGGATTCTATGTTTGAAGTATATCATCCCTGAACAACAACTGACCAGCCACTGAATCAGCAACATGCTCACGTGTGTGAACAAAGAAATCCACGCTGCTTCTCTCTCACTGCGTCCAGCAGCCAGTGGCAGCAAAACATGGGACCCATTGCTCGAGCAGGTCAAGAGGACCATGTACGGTTTGACCGAGCACAAACATGTTTCCCATCCTCATGGAAGTCAATGTAACTTTAACTGACAGTGAGCAGCCTGCAAAGGAAAAACGCTGCTCAGTGGGAGTCTGGACCTGATGAGGAATTTACATTTCTGTAATGTAACATCAAACTTTGGCCAACAATGGTCATGGTGGTAAAAGTATCCCTGCTTCATGTACATGTATTTCTAGAGACTCAGTGGAATTTGGATTGGGTGGTGTCCTTCACCTTCAAACCTTCAAAATCTCAGGTGGCCCACAAATCCACGGGTTTGCCAAGATTCTTGACTGTGCAAGACAAATTGATTATACTTCACGCTACATTTGGATTTTTACTGCACGGGCTTTTTCTTCTGTCGTATTGGAGGACGTGAAATTCAACAAAGCAAAGACTGAATAGTAGCAGCCCCGAACAAACAATCAAACAATGATTTTAAGTCATACAAATATGACACAAATATAAAAACACCAATAGTACGTTTGTGTCACGGCTGTTTTTTTCTTGTTCTTGTACAAATTTAAATGTGAGAACTATTAAGCAAATCATGACATGCTAATTATGTATTGAAACTTGATATCATTATTTAATCAGTGCCTTTAAAGATGTAATGTCTAATTGTGTTATGTTTGGTTGTCATGACTGCTTTGTGTGTCTTCTTTTGGATTCCATTAGTGGAAATCAACAAGTTTGTCATGTTTTGTGTAGATTAAAACAACACTGCCCCCTTGTGAACAAAGTTCATTGTTGCAGCAACATGTTCCGGGTCTCTGCTCCCTGATGTCTGAGATGAGGCTGAGACACAACTCTCATTGCATTTGTGGCAACATATGACACATACGTGTGAGAAACATCAGCTGAGCTCCAGACGCAATAGTAACTCAGCACCTGCACCGGTTTTGTGCATGTGTCTGTTGTTCTGTATGATCAGTGCGTGGGAGCAAAGACCACAGCTGGACACCGACCCCAGCAGCAGCTACATTCATCGGCCAACAGAGTCCACAAAAGAAATCTAACTCTGCTGCAACAATTTCAAACCATTAACAATCTTCCACCCTAAAAGATGGTGGTTGCATGGGCATTGAAGTTTAAAAGGACACTTGAGATTAAAGTGAAACCTGTTAAACTGCTGATGCGTTCAATGTCCACACAATTTGGAGCAAACAGTATACTTCTGCATCTGGGTTGTGTTGAAGGACAAGAGGAGGAAGCTCTCTATGTCTAAAGGGGGATGATAGACGTTCAAATCACGGGTAGATGGACTTATTAAACTCTTCAGCATATTGATGAATGCGGAGAAGAGCTTCCACAGATTTTGCAGAGCCTGATGAGGACTCACAATTGAACAGTAAAAACATCACGTAACTCTCTACTTGACTCACATCAGCGTGCTCCTCACCATAGCCGGTCTGTGGTGAAAACGACCCCGGAGGGTTTATACCAGTCGTCCCCTCCTGGAAGTGGAATTGATGACATCAGTAACTCACGGTTCACTCACTGACCTGTTATCACACGCTGTGTCCACCTGGTCTGGAGCGTCAGCGTCCCTCTGCTGAAAGGGATTTATTCACTGATTCCACATGTCTTCCACCTCCATTCTGATCTGACAGACAGACGGGACAGCTCATTAATATTCATTCAGGACCTGATATCTGGTTGGCTGGGGAATGTGCCATCTCCCATGAATACCCTGCTGCTTATCATGTCAATGTTTGTTAATAATGTGGTTTCCTCGATGTCTCAGACCTTTCGGCTTGTCATTTCAGCAAAGGCTCTGGCGGAACTAATGGTGATGGTCGCTTTGTTCCGTTTCGGTGCCCGTTTCGATGCATATTCAACACTTGGGCCCTAGAGGGGGCTCACAGAGACCGGATGTGGGTGGATTTGCACCAGCACAGATATCTGTTCTTCACATGTTTGCAAGAAACATGCATGTCCACAATATCTTCATTACCCCTTGTCTTGAACGATTCTAATCCACTTGAAAATGCCACTGATCATATTCGGGTCTTGCTGAACTGTGTATGATCTTGATGATCAATGTTAAATTCTCATTCTGGGTACTGTAATGGATGGCGATTCCCAACCCAACTCTGCTGTAAAACCTCATTTTCATCAACTGAGGCACTTGTCTAATGTGTATATGTGTTATCCTGTGCTCATGCTGAACATCTTACCCTCTTGCTTTTATTACCTTGCGATTAGATTACTGCAGTGCTCTCTCTGCTGGC
>CAAKHB010003346.1:7397-19486 GCA_901007665.1 Aeoliscus strigatus
CATCTGACCGTTGTCAGCTACATTATCTGGTTTGCTCTGTGCTTCGAGGGGACTCAGCTCAGCGTGCGCGCGCACACACACACACACACACACACACAGACACACACACGCACACACACTCCCTCCAGGTGATCATCGCTCAACACATCCCAAAGGTGAAACTCCAAACTCGTTCCCAGATTACACAGAGATCTTTTCCCTCTCAGTCAGCGTACTAGTCACCCCAGTTATTCCCTCTCAAACATAACTAAAACATCAGATAAACATACCTGGAATACATTCGCCATCCCTCCTGAGGGGGAGGAGACCTTATGCATAGATGGAGCTCATCACATCTGCAGCTCTTGCTTTGCAGTGTATGTCATTAATAATTGGCACTTTACCTTCACATCAGTTTGCATGAAGCAAAATTGTATTTTTTTTTTTAAATGAACATTTTATTTTTCACTAAAAGTTTGCAGTGATGGAAATTCCCATAAACAAGCTCTAGGCACTCAATCTCCCCAGAGTCTAAGGAGTCAAACACGAGTAACACATCCACGGTGTCCAGCAGCGGAGAAACTTACAAACACACAAGTCTGTACATGAACGTTTTACCTGAAGGAACTTTCCGTGCACAGTTCAACAATGTGAGATGGCTAACGTACATACATGTATGTGCACGTACAGGTCTCGGTAGTACATTTAAAGATTAATAAAGAAGATCAATTAATTGTCCAGGTACAGTTAGAATTAGATGCTGGTTGGTGGCAGGAAACGTGACAAGAACTTGAATAACTCGGCTCGAATTCTATTCATGAGTTATTTAATTATTATAAATAAAGGAGTTGTTCATTCTCAGTTTGCAGCTGGTTATCGAATATTTTGTCATATTTAAACATAAAATACACATATTTCCTTCGTGTACCACTAGAGGGAGCTATACTTTTCAGCTTTTTCAGTTGTTACACTATAAATCGGAGACTATGTCCCAACATAATTATTGGGCCTAATGCTGGAAAGTTGAGGGCTTTGAGGAACTGATTTGAATTTGTGTAGTCTCAGTATGATGGAATTTGTGCTGTGAACAATCCTCATGGTGAAAACCTACATGTACGTATTACCATTGTCTTTCACACACAAAAACATCCCTTGTTTTATTTTTCTTCAATTGACTAAGGATTTTTAAGTCATTGTTTACTAACTTTACCGTTTATCCCAGTCTCCACGATGTGGAGAACACCAGTCATCTGATCAGTTATTCACAGTGTCACACATACACTGGATGCTCACAGAGCGCGTCTCATAACAGTCAGAAATTCAGCTGTTACTTCTTAAACATATTTATAATGTTTCCACATTCGTAATCATCCTTCAGTTGCTCTAAATCAACACACCACATGACGGTTAGGGGTTGAGTTGATATAACCGTTGGTATGTGTGATTGAGTCCGTTTGGGCAAAAATAAATACCACTGTTATTAATATTGTTTTATTTAATGTTTATATCAGTGCAGAATCTTTCCTCCAAACCGATCCATCACCTGGGCGTTTGTCCGGCCCGTGCACACTGGATCATTTCTAGATGTTAACCAAAGGATTACCACAGGATATGACTTTTTTTAATATTATCACCAGCTTGTCAGAATGTGTCTGTGAACTCTTTACCCTCCAGGATCAGTGGCGTGGATAATCGGCTCCCATCAGCCTCCAGTCAAGAACAAAACAACAACACAGAGATGAGTTGGACCCCAAATCTGCCCGATTATGTTCTGGATTATATAGACACATAACCCGACCATCTTTGCGCCTCCTAATTGTTAATTTGCATCTAATTGGATTATGGACTAGAATGAGTAAAATTTGAATAGCTCCCTCTTGTACAGAATAGTGGAACAAATTGTAATATAGTCACATACATGCAGACATCTGTGTATGTCTGCATGTAGAACGTGCTACGACACATTCAACGGTTGGGTTTGTGTTGTAGTTTGCTTGCATTGATGTATTTATTGTTGTCATTCTGCCTCTGCAGCCCGAAACAACAGCGCCTGTTCTGTGTGAAACGCACTGCAAAGATCAGCAGATGCTAATCTGATGCTTCAGCAGTCTCATTTAGTTAAATCTAGTAGTTATTTCCCAAAGTTACGGCCGGTTGACTGTAAAACTTTGCTTTCATGTTGGGAATATACCACTGGGAAACAATCTGGGAGCGCCGTGAGAAACTGTTCACTATAAACCATTTGGAAGGAAGTGGACTCAGTGTCTTGATCACAGAAATGATGGCAGATCTTTTATGCCCGCAAGGGAGACCTAAGGGATTATAGAAAGATGGTAAAGTAAGAGAAAATAAAGAAGACAAATCTATGTTCTATGCTGCTGATGCTGTTATTTATTTTGATGGGATATAAAAGACTGCCATGAAAAGATGAATTGTCATGTCAGATGTCATGTGTCTTTTCAGCAAAATGTATTCACCTTTCATGTTAACAAACTAACCATGGTTCTGCTGACATGTCTGACCAATCTTCCTGTTTTGTTTGCCGCATAGCAACAGTGTGTGTGTGTGTGTGTCTTATCAACCAAACTCACCACTCCAGATGGTGGTGATCTAACCGATCTAACGTAAAAAAAAAAAAAAAAACACAAAGAAAACACTGAAAACTTGTATTAGCCACTGTGTGTGTTTTCTACACGGAAAAGTCACATTCATTTGACCACCTTTGACCTTCTTTTTTTTTTTTAGGCACTTACTGTGGGAAATGTGTGTTAACCTTCAAAATTATTTTATACCCGAATCTGAATCTGGTTTTATTGCCAAGTATGCAGACACATACCAAAAATTTGTCTGGGTATTCACGTGCAACCACAGCACACAAAGAATCAAATAATACAAATAATAATAGAAAAACATATATAATATAATATTGAAACCATTGATAAGTCTTGTAAGGTCACAGTGACCTTTTACCAGCAAATAGTCAGTTCATCCTTGAGTTGGATGTGTGTGACAAATATAAAACATTTGCTGTGGGTGTGGCCGAGATAATGTGCTAATTAGGAACGAGATGGATGACCAGACAAATGGACAACTTGAAAACATTATGGATCTGGCCCTGACTGCTGCACACATAAAGTCCTTTGTGTGGAATCCGCTAACAAACACTAAAAGTGCACATTCATCGTGTGTGCATCCTCACACACTCACAAACACTGGCACTGAGCATGTGTTTGGATGGGGCGAGCACATTCAGGTTTTTGTGAAACGCTGGCATGAGGCTCCTCGTTGGCCATCAGGAGCGTTTCCACTGCAGCAGGGTGACTGGGTGAATGAGCAGCCATCCAATTGTCTGCTCGCCTTTCACACACAGATACATACTGTACATCTACGCACACACTTTCAAGCAGATACCGCAATGCAAATTCAGCCACCCCACCCACCCCCACACACACACATTCACACACACACACACACTCGCTCTCTTGCTCCTCTCCCTAGTCGCCCATAAAAGGCTCATGCTTTTAGCTGCATTCTGAGGCATTTTAAGAAGCTATTTATGCAACAACATGATTATCTATCTGGTGTTTTAAGTAACTGAGTGTGTGTTTCTGCCCTCTGTTCAGGCACAGGTGTCAGCTGTTCAGGGGATATATGTGGATGGATTTATTGGATGTAGTTATGATATGTTACATCCATACAGTCATCTCCTTAGCAACACAATAATGTCCTCTCCAACATGCTATGATGGGTAAACATGAGCACGTCCATTGCTCCTTCCTCTTTCAAAAATGAAATAAATTGCATCTTCCTCAGTGCTGTTGGTTAATTCCAGACATTGTGAACATGTCTCCTGTCAATCTCACATGTCTCATCTGAACAAATGTTTTCTCTTTTGGGAGCAGCAGTTAGCATTTGGCCTGCACATACATCACATCAACGTCACTTAACCAAAGCGGCCCATTTGTCGCGTGGACAGCTTGGTTACAGGAACACACATCGATGCACGTGCACATCTGTGTGTGTGTTTGTCTGTGTGAGAGAGAGAGAGAGAGTGATGATGTCATGTGACTGTGAGCCTTAACGCCAAGGCCTGGAGGAGTTTTCAGTTATTTACATATGCAGATTCTGGTCACCCCAGATCCCTTCTCTCATCAAGAGAAACCAATTAAAACTGTCTTCAGTTAATGTTTACCTTAATTAACAGTAGCAATTAATGGCTCTTCCAAATTGTTATTATGGCTTCTTTCAATTAAAGGCAGTGTGTGACAGAGGTTGTATCAATCATCCATTCAAGTCTCCAGATAGTATGAGTCCATCCAGAGAAAATCGTTTCAAGTATCGCCCCCTAGTGGTTGGTCGCAGGAGTCTTGCCCCTGCCATGTTAGCAGATGTGAGCTAAAAAATATAGGCTGATTCATCTAAGCTGGTGTGTTCCTTTTGTTTGAGGAGCTTCATGATTGACAGGAAGAACACACTCCCTTACCTCAGACCAGTGGCGAGCCGTGCATTTCACATCCAGGCCTTCAGTCGTGCAAGAAGTCATTAATCCACGTCTCAATAACTACTTTATGTCTATAGAAACCATCTTATTAAGCAGAAATGCAGTATAAGAGGCTGTTGCATAGTCCCATAGTAGACAACTCATGTCGCCAGAATAAATGACTTTAATGAAGAAATAAGGTTCACAAGTCTCATACTCATACAACAAACATAAAATAATACACACATCAATAATAACCTCGTTAAACTGCAACATTTAGGAAAATAGCAGCATTTTACGTGATTATCCTGATTATTTGTACACAAAATCCATCCTCCTTTCTTTCTTTAAGAAGATTCTGTCGTAGAGATTATCCGTGCGTTTTAGGTCCATCAACCAGTACTTTTCCCTGACACAGTCTGTCAGTGTTTTTCTTCACTTTCTCCTTGTGGACCTCCGTTTCCCGACTCAAAGCAGATGTCCGCAGGTCTCGTGTGTACAAACCACAGCATTATGACCGCTACGTATAACAGAAAAATGTGAACAACACAAAATGACATTTCATGGGAAACTACTCGCCAATGGAAGCTCTGATGACTGCAGACATTCCAAATCCGCTCCCAGACGCTGGAGACTTTTCCAGACTGTGACATTCTTGCTAGCTTCGGAGCTGCCCGACCTTTCTTAACAATGTCCATCTATTCTTGAAAAGTTCAACTCCAACAGATGCCGTTTGCTAGCTCTGGTTTACACCGTCTATGACTATCCAATCAGAGGGAGTGAATGTGATGACGCCTGCTAGAAGGCCTTGGGGTCCTCAACTGATTGGCTGACGCAAGAGTTTGGTCGACACTTATTCTATGGTTCAGGGTCTGAAGAGCGGATTCTGAAGCCCCCTGGGAAGATTTCATTGACCAGCAACAACTGATGGGTGAAATACGATTGGATGAGTACATTTGGTTGAAAATACACGTTTCATCCATTTTAGTGACACATATACACACAACTGTTTGATTTGTTGTCAGTGTGAATATTGTTACAGTGTAGTTGTACGTGGAATACCACGCAATGTGTTGCGTGGTATTATTGGTAATGTGCAAGAACAGATTTTTTTCTGACCAACTATGTTTTGATGGACGACAAACAACTAGAAATGACATTATGAACTCAAACATCTCATACAACTGGAACAAATACTGAGATAGATAATACTGATAAGTTACAGAGGCGTCTGCCTGCAAATTATATGTAAGAAAGTTGCATGTGTGTCCAAGGAATGAAGTGGCCCCACTTCATTCCTTGCTAACATAACGGTGCCTATTTCCATTTTGGCTCTTTTTCCAGACAGTGGGAGGACATAGAAGTTATTTATTACACATACATTGTGGACATACACATATTGGCCTGTGTGTGTTGGTGTCCGGCCGACTCACACCGGTCAGCAGATTGTCAGGGGAGCACCTACCAGACCATTAGCTGTTCAAAGCAGCCAGTGAGAGCCAGTGAGAGCTCATAATGACAGGTGGCGTACACACCCTGGAGATGTGACAGGCTCAGGGCACCGTGCCACAGAACAACAGCCCTTACTACTGGCACCGAGGTGGAGATGGCAGCCTTTAACACTGGCACAGATGCAGCTATGGCAGAAGTGTTCATGGCAGAACCATGGCAGGTCTGACAGTGAAGTAGCCATCACCACGAGCAGTACAACAAAAACACAGAAATCCTTAATGGAAGGGATACCACTATGCTGCCATTACTATCGCTGACATCTTCCCAGCAAAGGCATTCAAATCCCTCTGCTGGCTGAGATGTTGCTTCTGATCAACAGAAGGACAATCAGCCTGTAGGTTTGCTATTCAGATGAGATTTTTTCCCCCGTCAGAAGCGTGCACAGCGACTGGTCCTACATACTCAACCATAATGATGTTATTGTGCATCTTAGAAAGGTCTTGAATTTGCTTATTTTTCGTTTTACTTTCTCCAACATTGTTCAATTAAGCTCTCTAGTCACCCATTCATGGAAGGAGCAGCCGCCTCCTCTCGAAGCCTGTTAGGAGACAGAGGTAGGCAAAATAGAAGAAAAAAACACCTTCTCTTTCCCGTCAAAAACACACATCCAACTGACCCCTCAAAAACAGCAGGAGTGTGTGTGGACTATGAGTGTGTGTGTGTGTGTGTGTGCCTATACCGGCACCTTAATGTCCTCCACCCCCACTCAGCCTCCGTCTCTCTCCCTTCCCGGGTAGATCACTCTGATTTTTGCTAATCTCTCATTACACTCTCTGGGAGCTATTGTTCCACTCTGCTTCGAGCGTATTCATGTGCCACTCACCCTGTGCTCCTCTCATTTTAATGCAGCACTGGGAGCAATTTGATTGTTTATTCCTAAAAGTCAACGTGTCTCCTCTGCAGCGGCACTGATCATCCTGGTGTGTGAGATGTGACCTCCTATTAAAATGGCAAGAAATGTCCATACTGTGTGATCACACAGTTAATGTATACAGACAGCCTGTAGGCAGCCAGTGGACAGATGAAAGCTGTGCTGATGTTCTGATTTGATGACTGTTGCCATGGCAGCAAAATGAGAATGGAGGAGGGGTGTATGCATTCACAGAGACAGAAGAGATGAAAAAAAGAAAAATGCAAAAAATCTGTCCCTTCTTCTTTCACACACGTACGCATGAACACTGAACCCTAAACCCCCTATCAAGCAGTGGTACAGTCCAGTAACTCCCTCTTTGGATCAGTGAGCTGTAAAGGTCCATCATTAGGACAACAGGGTCGGGTCCAATATTCTGACAGCTTGTCAAGAGCAGAGCCTGCATGGCTAACAATGTGATGAGACCACGACTGAAGAAGAGGAACACTAAACAGCTGGACAGTTGCTCCAATAAGGCACCTGGTGTATTCCTGCTCGTTTTTGCAGCTTCTCCTGAAAGTCTTCAGGAGACGGTTCAATAAAAACGCTTTCTGGCTCCAATGGACGAGTTTATAACGTTTCCTCTGGCCAAGCACGGCACCAGGGTTAAGTTGATCATCTCTCACTCTAGTAAAATAGCCAGGGGAGTCCGTGTACCACTAGATCAACTCTACAACTTAAAGACCCTAAATGTTACAGCTCAGATGATCGATATGGCACTGAGCAATGTTCTTTACGAGCTAATAGACAAATCCATTCCTGCAAAAACCCCCTGGGCCTTAGGAAGGCAAGACAGGGGCCAGAGTATGCAGCTGTTTGCATGGTGCTGCCACTTAGACCTCCCTCACACACACACACACACACACACACAAGCACATCTGTGTGTGGGTGTGTGTGTTTGATTGACACGTCTGTAGCTGTTGGACTCTCGGAGGGAATTGCAGTTTTCCTGGTTCGACTGAGATTATCATGACTGCACAACTGTCAGAAGAAGATTTGTGTCGTTCAACATCAGAGGGAAGAAACACATAAATCCTATTTTATTCTCACTGGCCTAATCTCACACTTTTGAATAAGTGTCTAATTAGAAATCCGTATTGCCAAATAGCTGCCAGTATTACATCAGCAATACCGACACTCGGATTCTGAAACATTCAGTGATTTAAAAGGTATGAATCCACATCAGATGACTGCAGGTATTCAACTGCAGGAGGTTGAACCTTTATACCTGGTTTGCTGGTTTGTTCAACCTCGCCTGGCAAGGTTGAACAAACCAGCAAACTCTGTCATTCTTTGTGCCGTCCGCTCACTCATTAAATTATAACGTCAATTTTTTTCACGCCCGTCTCAGCCCTTGGTCTCCATGCCCTTGTTCCCCTTCTACATACTTAAACACAGATTGGCCAAACTTGTCTGAAAAACTTTCATCATTGAGATCATTATAAAAATAATGGACCGTGTTTATTAGGTTATGAGGGCCCTTTATGACATTGCGTGGTCCCTTAGGCCCTCAGGCAGCCTAGTTTAAAGCAGCAGCCGTGTAACTTTTATGTTTAAGGTAACTTTCATGCCTGTCTCCAGTCAAGACGAGACCACCAGCTTTGAAACAAAAAATTGACTTTTGAATCATTTAATCACTGCATATTCGATGTAATGGTTCCTCTCTGTTCTAAAGCATAACAAAATGACTAGTAATGTGCTATTTTGGAGCTGTTCTAGTTGTATAATAAATATGTGGACACAAAATAATGAAAGGTGAGTGTGCTTCATTTAGTCGCCTACAATGACATCATGACCCCTTTGCCCCTTCTTGCTGCTGCAATATGCAACATACCTATAAGTCATTACTGGTGGCAAGGACGTCATGTCTTTGGATTTGCCCCCGAACATTAGTCAGAGCAGCTGCACAGGTAGTAGACTCATCTAAAGGGAGGTAAAGCACGGTAACCTTTGATAAAATGAGGGCTATAAATAAAAATCAGAAAATATGTGTGCTTTGGTGAGGGCTGTCAATGGAGACGTCAACTCCCATGAGCCTCCTCTGGTCCTTCATGCCATCAAAACGCATTGTTTGCTTTTAACTGAGACCCACAGCGAGAGAAGCTGCTGCATACATTACAAATGTCTAAAGAGGAGAAGATTTATATTGATTCTCATACATTTACCTGCATATTAGCAAGTATAAATGTTGGCGAGTGAAGCTCCTGATCACTCTGACTCACAGCTACAGCATAATTAACATATCAGAGAATGTGCTCTGCACCACAAACAAATGAAGATTTCTTAATTGTCTAATAGATCTGTTCAAGTTCTTTAGATCTATGTACATTATGGTTTTCATCTCAAATGTGTAATAATTGTATTTACTAATCATTTAGTCTGTGCAAAAAAGTATGTATTGTTGTATTTGTCTCATTTGCCAGTCGTTTTGAGGTCTTGTCCAACAAACATTTTAAATCCCAAATGTGTTTATTTACAAAGAATTAATACTTGGAAGACAAGCGGTTTGAGAAATGACTGTTCAGATTGAATCCAAGTGGCACAAGCTGTTGAGTGAAAATGAATTCATGACAAATGAAAATGAACAAGGAGGGAACTTTTGTATTTGTATTCAAAAGACTTTAACTGCACTGTCACAGATGAAATGTCCCTCTGCTTTTAATGTAAATTCACAAATCCTGCTTTGAAGATTCTCCCAACATCAGCCTGCTAAACAGATCATACCATTTTAGATTTGAATAGTAATGTGCATTTTCTATTTGTATGTATTTGTTTCTTTTTCCATTTCCATTTGCATGTAGTTTGATGTTATTGGTGGGGCACATCAGCAGATGAGCTAACATGCCGCAAAGCCGGGGATTGCAAACATACGGAACTATGTGTTTGAGTACTACTGCTTTCATTAGGCCTGATGGCTAACTCGGGGACGCTAAATGTTTGAGGCAATTTAAAAACCCATTTTCTTCAAACCATTATCTGCAGTCTATGGCGGAAATGGAACACTCAAACCTTTCTAGTGTATTAATTCAGCGCTGTGATCAGACAAATATACATATTTTGTCGTTTTGCAAAAAAAAAAGAATAATAATTCATTAAAAATAATAGTGGATGTTCTGTCACCAATCAAAATCAAGTGCTCGCTCAGGCCATGGTAATTACACAGATTTGCATTATAGCAGAGAAAGTTATCTAACATAATGAGTGATAGAACCCCTCATCGGACTGCTGCTTGCAGCTGCTCCGGAAGCTTCCAGCTCAGAGGACCATGTGGGAAGAGAGCAGTGATGTAACGGCATGTCAGTCCAAAAAGGGATGAACAAACGATAATCCAAAAAAGACGCACATTAGGCCAGAGAAAATCTGTAAGTGAATAAAATGATGAAAAAGTGGCCAATTAATTTGCATCTCATTGCAGGAAAGTGTTCTAAGCCAGATAATACAGCTAATGCAGTTTCTTTTTCATTATTCCACACTACACCAAATGTATCTCCCCCCTCTCTCTCTCTCAGATTCTTTCTAGCGTTTCTCTTAGCATTTATTTCAGCACCCCCCAGCCTGCCTTGTTCTCATCCCAGCAGGCCAAATACCATCTCTTTGTCATCGCCCCTGGGTAACTGATACCATTGTACCAGGCACCCTTTTGTGTCTGGATGAGACGCAGCGGGCCCTAATGTAAATTCGTTCCTGTCATGTGCGACGTGCAGGGCGACTGTGTGATTGGAGCATGGCGACGTGAGCATGGACCGAACTATACCGACCTCAGAAATACTCGATAGTGACATAAAAGCCAAATGTTTAGCAAAAGGTGTCAAAGATGTCTAATGAAAACGAGATCACCTTGACCACAACCCCACCCCAAACTGGCAAGAGATCCCAAAGCCTCCTGACTAGCTAGCTAATTTTGTGTGGTGAGTTAGCCGGCTAAAACCCGTTAAAAAATTATGCTCATATTACTCACACTCATTCTTAAATCTTTAAATCTGCAATGTGGCAGCTAGATTTGCCTGTGCACTTTTTTCAGAGGACATTGAACCTAATTAAACTGAAACACAACACGAATGACAAACTCTCAATTCTACATCCAATTATACCAAGCCAAATTTGACATGTCAAATACGCCACAAATAAATAACTAAACTGTACATTTATGTACCATATAAGAGTTTTAACAAATTAATGTAAATTATCCTTGAACTAACTTTATTTCAGTCTGTCCTCTCGACACTGATAATTTTTCTGTTTTTGCACTACATGAATATTGTCTACCGTAAAGTGTGCTGTTGACGTATCTGTGGGACACATTCTGCAGCTGGCCCATGAGCACTAGGGCACTGACAGACTTTTAACTTTTCCAGATTATATTGGTACAAATGCTAAAAACAAATTCAAAACAATACAATAAACAATACTTAACGTTTCGGATTATATTTTCAAAGAATGGTAATATATATATACCTACATTCTAACTACATTCATATATATATATATATATATATGAATGTAGTTTGGTTCTGTGCACGCACGTGTGCGTGTCAGCAGTAAACTCTGGGTGAACCACGGTTCGTCTTTCTTCTGCCAATCTCGGCTGTACCAATGCTGTACCGTCGTCAGTTCAGGGTGTTGATGTTTCCCTGCAGCTCAAGAGCCTACAGCCTTCCTCAAAGGAGGCATCACAGTTGGACACGAGACACACACATACACACACAACACATGCACAGGGAAGCAAATAAAGACATACAACTACTCACCCAAACGTCACTGTTTCTAAATCTGTCTCCATTTTGTTCTCATACTCAAATCCACACAGACACATAAACACACACTGACTAAATTGACTTGTCAGCCTCAATCACACAAGGAACAAAAGGATTCCTGCCAGTTTGAAGCTGACATCATTGGGTTTGGGAGGGGGTGAGGGAGCTTGAAGACAAAGGGAGTGCAAGGTCATGCTGACTTAAAATGCACTTTCGTTTTGGCAGGGACGTTAGCTTTTTGATTCCAGCCAACATCTTTTTGTGAGTAGCTCTAACTTTCATTAACGCTGGCAACAGAGAGCGTGTGAGACTTTGTTGTGCTGATGGAGAGAAATGTGACATCCATAATGTATTTCCTATTAGAGGAGGCCACGCTTGGACACACCTGACCATGTGTCACAGGGAGATGGACAGGAGGACGATGAGAATAAATGGGGTGTTGGTGGTGCGGGGG
>CAAKHB010003346.1:19506-34256 GCA_901007665.1 Aeoliscus strigatus
GGGGTGTGGGGGGGGGGGGGGGGGGGGGGGGTGAGCTGTCTCGTAAAGAGAAGCAATTGAAGACAGAAAAGTGTGAGTGAAAGGAAGAAAGTGTCTGAACGTGTCTGGAGAGCCATGGCACATAGAGCCCTTCAAGTGACATATGAAATCCACACATAAAACAGCTTTCCTGCTGCATTGTAACACTAAAGCCGAATGCTTTGAACATTTAAATCCTCTCCTCTCACCTCGGTGACTTCATCCATCCTCATTTGCTACTGTCTCCTCTTCTGCATGCCCATCTGCCTCCTTTTTTCCTGCTTTCACTCTGACCCAGGATAAAGACAGAGTCTCTCCGATCAAAACGTAATAACTTTGGTCCATATGCACGCACCCATCACAAATTGATTACTGTGTAAAGCTGCAAGCACTCACACTCCCTCGTCTTCCGTTGCGGGGTTTTGCATGAGGCTGCCTCCATTTCCAATCCGGCTGTCATTAAACAGCACCCCTGGGTGCTACTCCTTAGTAGGAGCAGGCACATCCTAAAGCCTTATCTCACATGATTCCTCACTTTCCTCCTTCCACCATCTCTGTCAACCAGGATCTCCTTCACCTGTTTTACCCTCAGCCACACATTCCTTTCATTCCCATTCTAATTATACCATTATATTACCATTTCTATTCTCTCATTTGCATTTTTTGTTCACCCTCTCTTTTCTTCTTCCTCACTCTGATCCCCCCCTCTCTCTATTATCCGTCCTTTTCCCAGCCACTGAATGTGTTCCAACTTTTTTTGCGGTACGTAAACAGACAGTGCCCTTGGGGACGGGTTGCAGAGCTCTGTCTTTGTTTGTGTGCACCTCTAACTAACTCTCCATCTGCAGGGAGCCCAGCCAAGCCCAGTCGTGCAAGACAGATAGCTGGCACCATCCCAGAGTCTTCTCTCGTTGGATCCACATCTTCACCCTTGCCTCTCAACTTCTCTTCCCTCCAAGGCTCAAGTGCTCCCACAGAGGCGGTTGTCAGCTGCCTTCAGGCGGCTGCTCACGTGCTGCAGCCCCCGACCCCTACAGTTCCTTTTCTTTCCTCAAAATCCTTCAACCAAAATTTGCTTCTGATGGAAATCCAATCCTTCCTGAGCAATATGCCATGGATCTATGTCACTAGACTTTCCTCAGGAGTCATCCCAAGGCAAACTCAGGTTCACCTCCAATTGCGACTAAATAACCAATAGCACTTTCTGTATTACGCCACATCAAAGAGCCTTCAAAGAGAGAGGAGCTCAGGCATTAGCATTAGTTCAAAAACTGAGTTCCACATACACTGTCAGCCCTAGGCTGAATCTTAAACCTTGAACAGAGCTAAAATTGTGTGTTTTTTGTATTGTTTTTCTTTGGTTTAATTGGAGAGAATCTTTTTTCCCTTCAGTATCACATGATACTTTGTTGGGAAATGAACTCTGGGAGGAAAATGAAAAAAACAGCCTGACTTCAGTGTGCTTTATGCCACAAACGTGCACAAGAAGGAATCTTCAAAGGTGCTCTACATTATATACTAGGCTAAAAATGTGATCTCCTCTCTTTGCAAGCATAAGAAGAGAGGGTGTATTACTCACCATTATCAGGCTCAGATTTCCTGTCATGCTCGGTGTCAGTAAGGGAGAGGGCAGAGTTGGCGCGGCTCGTCAGACAAGAGCTCTGCTCAGACTTCAAACCGCGCATCCACATGTGCTGCAGGCCGTGTGCTGGAGAGGGATCCACCTCCGGCTCCGTGTCCACATCTGAACTCACGCCCAGGGAGTAGCCGTGGCTGTGAAGACGAGTGGCGGGTCCGGAACACAACGTTTCCTCCTCCTCCTGCTGCTGCTGCTGGTGCTGCTGCTGTTGGAGGTGGTAGTCGGGGCTCCTCATCTGTCCGGCTTTACAGAAATCTAATTCTAGAGGAAGAGATCAGGAGACATTCAGCCTTTAAAACCGCCATGACTTTTCTATTTGCTTCAAGCTGTTCAGGTGTTTGAAGGACATCTTGTAAGACTGAACACCTCCCACATTGTGTCAAGCGACCGGCTGTTATTTGAACAAGTGTGTATTCACAGTTTTGCAGCCAAAGCCCAAATCAAAATGTCACCCTTGATTTTTAAACATTTGCAGTGAAGCTATATCCTCCTCTGGCCGCCTGATGTGTGTTATTGAGCTTGAGATGTATTGAACTGCTGCTCAAACAGAGCACTGATCTCATCTATATTCTCCTTGGTGGGGTGAAGAGATCAGATAAAGATCAAACCTTATTAATATTGACTTAGACTGAGGGAAAAAAATGAGCTTCATATGCTTTCAGGTATTAGCATGCCCTCCAATCCCAAGCATCAGCCTGTTATCTGAGAACATCAGATATACTGTGTTAGTCCTCTGGTTACACTTCAATTCAATTCAATTGAGCTCAATCCTTTCTCGCTTTCTCTCTCCCTCTCTGTCTGAGCTGAGTAAATTTTCAACCTTGCCGAATGAGTTTGCTGTTTAGACTAGAAGTCGAAGTAATGGAACTGATGTAATTTAAAACATTAAAAAAATCAAGGCATAAATTGAAATCTATACTGATACGACTGTAGGCGGATATACTACCGGGGGAAGAAAGACTTCCTTTCTTTCTGCTTTGTTGCAGCTAAAATGAATGGTGGGATCGGTCTGAACCACAGCGTTTCAGTGAAAACCCCAGTCCAGTTGACCACTCTATTGCCTGGCGATGTGTCCTGCTGCGCCTCCTTGATGGGGTCAGGACCAACTGTGGTGCAAAGTGGTGCACTCTTCTATTGGAATTAAACCGGGGCAACACTGGTTACAACTGCCCGCTACTGTTTAGCTCAAATTGGCTGCAAGAGAGCAATTCCAGAGCAAATTGGCTATTTCCTTTTAGAGGACAAACACACAGTGTATTGATTTAAGAAAAATGTTGCTCTAGAATCATTTGGCCCCAAAAAAGACCAATCATATCTTTAAGACAACTGTTGTTAGTGAATCTGTCAGTCAAAATAACAGTTAGGGCACTGATGTTCTTTCCTAGATGTATAAAAACCTTTAAATTTTGTTTATTCAAGGATGCAATATCCTTGAGAAGAACATGTCCTGCTCACCTTTCGAAAATCCCTTTGAAGATTCAGTTTGATTTACTCACTTAAACTCTCTAAACAGCATCATCTTGCTGTCCGGCTGCCATATTTCAAAGGAGAAGCTCAGAGTCGATAAACTTACCACTCATCTGGGTCACCTTCAGCTGATACACTCCAGCAAAATGAGAAAATTGATGTCTTACACAACATCAAACAACAGCTCCTCAACTCCTCTGCATGTTGAGTTAAAAGGGAATTTGATTTACTGATAATATTCTGATAATAATTTATTGACAATATAAGAATGCACAAATTGAACATTTATCCAAACAAAGCAGCAGGACAGTGTTTGTTTTCTCAAAGATAAACTTACATTATGTCTCTGTGTTAATACAGCAATTGACAATTAATATTTTTTTTCCCTGGTTCGCTTCCTAACCTGGGATCTTTCTATGTGGAGTTTGCATGCTCTCCCCGTGTCCGGGTACTCCGACTTCCTCCCACCTCCAAAAAGCATGCTGAGGTTAATTGGTCACTCTAAATTGTCCGTGAGTGGTTGTCTGTCCTGCATGTGGCCCTGCGATGAGCTGGCGACTAGTCCAGGGTGTACCCCGCCTTTCGCCCGTTGACAGCTGGGATCGGCTCCAGCACACACGTGACCCGCTGTCAACGGACTTGTTTGGAATTTTGAAAAGCAGAATTAGTTATTTGATCTTTTTCCATCAATCTGGAAAATAGTCATATATAAAACAAAGGAACTCAACGGAAAGGAACTGAGCTTCCCACTGAGAAACAAAAATATGCGTAGTGTGGTTTGGGAATTCGATGAATTGACTGATCTTTGTCAGGAACGTCGCAATCCATTAAAAAACATCAATGTCATCAATGGCAATGTCCCCCCTTAACAGCTGGTTACGTAGATGGGTGTGTACTTTATAAAACTCAGATGCCCAAAGATGAACAGATGTGCTTCGCAGCACTGTCTGCCATTGACATTTGACAGGCTGCTTTGGGGGGGTCTTTGGCACCTCACCATATGACACTGATGGCAGGGGAACTTTATTGTTATGGAAACAGAGAGAGAGAATGACTGTTGGGGAAAAAAAGTGCTCTTTGACGCCGCAATGTTCAGGACGATATTGGAGCTGCACGGCGATGACTGATGAGCTGCCACGCGGACCAACAATATGACAACCCCCACTGCAGGTGGCTTTCAAACTATAAAATCCCAAGAGCAGCTTGCTCGTCAGGAGTGGCTAATGTTAGGAATGGCTAATGTAGCTTGTTAGCACGGTGGGTAGGTCTTAGCAGGTAGCAGGCGGTTGGGGGGTTGTGTATCGATCACAATGAACCCGGCACAACAGCGTGCCCCTGATGAGCTCCAGCTTCTCTCTTAACACCATACATGACCTGCATAAAGGCCATCCATCACAGCATACGCTGGCTCATTTCTCCTCCCGTCACCAGCAGAGAAGAATTTTCCAGTGTGTATGTGTCAGTGGCTCTGTATGTCTGCCTGCCTCTGTGTGTATGTGTGTGTGTGTGTGTGTGTGTGTGTGTGTAATGAAAAGTGGTGTTCCACCCCAGGTGAGGCCAGGGAGGTTTGGGGTTGACCTAGTTTATCTGTGGGAGAGAAATATCACCTCTGTGGAGGAGAGGTAATTGGCTGCCTCCGACTGTCCTTCTGGCTCATTGTAGGCTGTAATAGGTAATTCACATAGGCCCTTTTAAAGACCGGTGTGTGTGTGTGTGTGTGTGTGGGTGTATGGGTGGGTGCCTCTTTTTGCCACCACACACAGCACGATGTATGTCGTGTAGGAAACTCTAAAAGTTGGGCGTGTCCTGAGCATGTAGACACTCGTACCTGGCTGGGGTTGGTTGTAGTTGCTCTGTCGTTCGCGGTGTGAACCGAGAGTGAGTCGTAGCTCATGTGTGTAGTCAGGCAGGGTTTCACGCGATGTGTAAGAGCGGTGGTGGGCGCGGCCGTCCTCACTCTCGTCAGATGAACTGGTGTAGGACATCTCCATTTCATGGCGCCCCTTTGACAGCGGCTGGTAGGGTTTACTGTCCATCTCCTCCATGGCTTGTTGGGTTCCGCTCAGTCACTCAGTACAGCCACGGCGAAGAGTACGGAGTCTGGGTGCAGGAGAGATGAGACGGATGAAGAAGGATGAGCCGGTGCAATGGAGAAAAATTGCTATTTAATTGACTGTTATTGAACACAAAGAAACACTATTGCAACATCTGTTCATTGCAATTACAGCCGACGTTCCTAAACCGCATTTTCACGTCTTTCATTTTTCACAACAAAGGTTGGTCGCGAATCAATATGCTCAGATGGGACTTTGTTTCTGTCTGGTTGTGTTTCTGCCAAAATCAAGCACAGCACTTTGCTCTATCAGTTATCTATAGTCGCTCTCACTTTATCGTCCTCCACAACGACCATTGACAAGCTCTGGAAACAATCAAGCAATGCGCCGCTGAGCCATGTGTCTGTCACCTTTATTAACCACTGTGATTCACTCTGTGGATCCTCCAGTCGTGATGAAACCAGTCTTTATGGTGTCATTGCCCTGCTGATTTGAGTAATGCTAAATCAGTCCGTTCGGCTCCATTTCATTCTGATTCTCTTTGTCTTCTCTCAACCAAATCAAAATCTACTTCTGATCGCGTCTGGGCACAATATGCTTATAGCGCCATAACTAATGATTGATTGGGCCAATGATTGGAGCTCAGATGAAGTGATTAGAAAATATTTCGTTCATATTAGTTCTTTTTCACCGTGCCCTGCCTGCGGCCTTTCCAGCCTATTTCCTGCAGATATAACACTTCTAAATGGAGCTTGAGAGGGTCATTGCTCATAGAGACAAAGTGCTATGGTATTGACCTCTTCAGGGAGTCCTGTAGTCCATATATCAAAGCCATTAGAGCGTGCCTGCTCAATACCTCTGAGATCTGCAGCACAGGGTGATCACCACTAGTCTGATACAACTTTACAGCTGACCTTTCTCCCGCTGCAGTAATGCTTTTATTCCACCTGAAAGACTCCTTTCCCTGGCCTCATGCTAACCCCGCTCACTCCCTACATGCATGTTCTGTCCGTGCATGGACAAGTTTGCATACACAAAGACTGCCTGACGATCCTCAACCACTCACACACACACACACACACACACACACTTGTTTCTTCCTCCATATCTCTGTTGCTCCTGTCACGGCAAGTGAAAGTGTCTTTAAAGTTCATCATCACATCCAGTACAATGCTTTCTCTCTCTCTCTCTCTCTCTCTCTCTCTCTCTCCTTTACCCTCTCTTCCTTTCCTTCACCCTCTCTCTCCCTCTCCCTCACCCTCACCTTCTCCCTCTCTCGCCCTCTCCTTCACCCCCTTCTTCACCCTCTCCCCCTCTCTCCCTCTTCTTCACTCCCTCTCCCTCTCCCTCTCCTCACCCTCTCCCTCTCTGTCTATATTTTCCATTTTGATTGACACAAGTTATTGTCAGGAATCAAAGACCACTATTATCTCAGCTGCCCTTCCAGGATGGGATTGACTGGTGTCACCTTCTCTTTGGTAGTGTGAGGAGTGAGTCTACATTACCCTGTGAGCTCTGAGCGTGCTGCAGGCGCTGACTGCTGTCTGTCTCCACAGAGGCTCTCTGTCCTGTTTTATGTCTGTCACACGCTCACACGCAACAAATGAAAGCATGCAATCCTGCAGTCGCTGCACCGTGCTGTCCCCCGTCATGAGTGTGCACATAAACACAAGAGAATGTGTTCATGTCTGCTGATTTTTTTGCTTAACATCTTGTCCTGTGAGTCTGACTTGTATAATCTGAAATAATATCTTCACCTTCACATTTCCATTCATCTCTTCCCGACTGTAACTCCTTCCTTATTTTTCCACACTACCTCGTCTCTCACTCCTGTCTCTTTCCTTCTTATGCTTTCTCCCTCACCTTACAAGCTCCGCCATGTCCTCCAAGGCCCCTGCATTTAGAGGAGTAAGCCTGCTAGTGGGGGTTATTCCTACTAATTCTAGCCCACAGTGGGGGTCCCATTAGGGGGTTTGAGTCTTGGTTTTGATGTCAAAACCTGCAGGTTGTTTCTTAGAGCCAAGCTCACTTCTAACATGGCACATGGGTGTTCTATCAGATGGAACACAATGGAGGAATAGACACCCACACAAATGACTATGACCGATGTCTGCCATTTTTGTATTTCTTTTTATTAATCTCTTCTTCAAAATGAAGGGCAGTCGACGGCAGGGCTGCAATCAATGCATCAACTCACAGCTTCTTCCCAGCTTCACGCAGAGATCCATCAATGTAGTCTCCAGCTACACTCGTACATAAAAAAATAGTAAAATGAATAAATCAGCCAATATGAGCGTTGAAGTGAAAGTTGTGAAGATATATTAAAAATTACTGCCGCATGTTGCTTCTGTAATGACTCCAATATCCTCAGTGAGTTTTATATACAAACTGGAAAAAAAACACCTTTCTGAGCTGCGGCATCTTGCATCAACAAATGACTACAGGCTGGATAGATTTCAATAGGCATGATCTGTTTGGTCAACAGGGGCCATTAGAAAAGTAATGGTTCAGAGGAGGTTCACTTCAGTTTAGACTGGTCTAGGTCTAGGTTCGAATGAAATCTCCTGACATCCTAAGAGAATATAGAGCGGGTGGTGTGGGTGGGTGTTTGCTCTCATCAAAGACAACAGTATGGATTGGAGGAACATTTTCCAAACACTGAGTGACAGTCAGTCAGACTGGTTTATGGTTATAACTACATTCATCCTTCTAGACTGATCAATAAATGAATACAGAAATTGATAAATGTTGGCGTTCTTTAGAAGTAAGAAGTACAGTATTTGAATATATAATGCCTTTTTACAATAATTCACTCAAAAAAGGCCTTGAGATGTGATCTGCCACCCAACACCACAACACCAGACCAACATGAAGATGTGGTGACTGGAGAAATGCAGCAGGGACGACCTGACTGGAAATGGTCTCCTGTTGTCTTGTTAGAGCACTTCTATATATAACTTTGACTTAACTTTACTTAGACTTACAACTTGTAGAATTTTGTCCCTGGTTTGAATTATTTGTGAATTAATCCAAAGAGGATTGACAGTAATTATGCAAAATGACCATGATCCTCCCCTCTTCCAACATTGTGTGGGTCAGTAGATTTACGCTGTGTTAGTCCTCATTGTTCAAAGAAGGGAGATTACAAAGCTAAACATCAGATTCTTTCATCTACGTCAGAGTAGTTGACAGCATCCTCACATCCTCATGTTCCACAAGTACCAAAAACTGATCTGTTCAGGGTTTATTTACATTTAGCTGAGCAGTAAAATCCCAATATCTATAACAGATAAATTCCCTATCATCCAGGAGAAGAATGGATGCTTGAAAGGAGAGTATGTGATGTACTGAGTATGTCAGTCACGGCATTTTTAAGCCTCAATATTTCACAAATATTCACCAAACCCTCCCCACCCCCCCAACTCCCCTGCCCTCAAGCGTTTTCGGATTCACTGCTTTATGGTTCATGCTTTATTCCAACCACCAGCCGCCACTGCTAACAGCTGATCTTAATCATCCCCATGCAAGACTTGAGTATGTATAATTCAAGGACTTCAATGATTAATGCTTCCCAACTTACTGCATTAACCAACGAACTGTACTGTACGTGTTCTCAATGAAGTAGTGATTTATTGATAAACTGCTGTCACGTATTAAAGCCAAATGAATAATTACAAAGACCTGGTTTACAGTTTGAAAAGCATCTCGAGTGAGTTGACACTGACGCTGATGTATATGTTTTGTATGGTTTTAATTCTAATTTCATTCCAATCTATAATTCATCTGTGTGTAATGAACTCTGATTAAAATTAATATAAAGTGACAACACTGAGTGAAACACATGCAACACATGACAGTTCTACATCCACCTTCTCTTCCTCCCTGCACCCACTGTGAACCCTTTTTCTCTGGCTGCACCCACTCTCTCTCTCTCTCTCTCTCACACACATACACACACACACACACACACACACACACACACACACACACACTCAGCAGTGATTATCCATTGGTATACCGTTGCACTAACATTGATTTACTCAAATGGTGAACCCATCAACGACTGGGCAGTTTTTGCAAATCTGGTGAGAGAAGTGCTACGGAGCTCATGCAGCTGCTTTTAAACAAGATTTATGTTCCAAGTCGACTCCAGAGGGTGGCGGTCCCCTCACATGTCAACAACAACAACAATAAATAAGGCGAAAGCAGCCCAAAGTAGATCATCATGTGTAAAAACAAGGACCTTGAGGACATAAGAACCATTTTATACATTCCAGTCTCAAACCAATGTGTTGACGTTATGACGAGGAAGGGTGGGAGAGGATGCAGGATGGGTAAGGAGAGAGGACGGAGGGAGGCACCAAAGTTTCACGTTGCTAAGTAAACAAAAAGGATGTCCGACAGATTACTGATGCAGTATATTTACTGGAATACAAATAGAACTCCTCCAAGGTGAGAAGGTCTTATAGTCACAACAGCTCAGAGACCGTGTGAGAAGCGAGCTACTGTCTTTGTTAGCTCTGGCCTTTTCACATTTTCATGACACCGGTTTGCACAGTGACAAGCTAGTCCACCTCACTAAACAGCCCCCACAAGCCACAGGAATGATGAAGAGGAACCTTGAGCAGCAGATACATATTTTCTGGTCATTCTCCTTTCTGTTTAATCAACAGATGGAAGTCAGGAAAATGTAGGCCAAGATCCAGAAGTTCTTCCAGCGCATGTGGAACATCTCTGCAGGTCTGTCAGAACATGAACGGTTGGATCATGAACTATGAACAGAATCACATGGGTCTATCTGATGGAGGAGGGTCTGTGGGCGGGGCTTAACAGGATGACCACAGTGATTCTGTAGACAACAAACATGGCTGTTGCTGGTGAAGTTTGAATCGTCTTTGACATCAGCGGGAAACGAGTTGGACGGTTTGTCTGTGAAGGTTCTCAGTCATCCAGGTCATGGTATCTTGCTGGGTTAAATCGTAGGCAACTGGACGAGAAGACAGAAGGTTGTTTCAAAGACCAACAAAAAATCATTTCCATTCAAACTCTTCCGCTCTTCTCCAAAACAAACACTGACACTGACTCATTTCTCTGATGACGTCACCTTGTTCATTGCTCTAATTGGTTGTAGCGCTGTCCAATAGCGTGCAGTGGTACTTTGATGTGCACCTGTTGGTGCTACGCCTTTGAAGGTCTGATGGCTTCATTGTTCTTCATGTGGCTCTGGTTGTCCAGCCTAGCAGACAAGTGTAAACACCTCTGCTGGGCTCATTAGTGACACCACGGTTCCTCAGACCACAGGCTCACTGACGGACCCTGTTATACCTACAAACAAACTGCCCACTGGGAGCCCTTTGCCCCCGGGGAAAGCAGGAGATGGAGGGATGAATGGTGAGAGAGGATAAAGAGAGTTATGGAGAGATAATGAGAGATGGACAGATTTCACAGTGAAAACAGGGAGATCGCAAAGTGAGACATGGAGTGCTCGAAGCTTTTAATGAATGGATAAGGGCTAGCTATCTGTGGGTGGCAGCACTCTCGTCACGTCGTTGTGCTTTCATAGCCGACCGAGCTCGAAATCTCTTGCTGCTATACTGAGTTTACCAACAGAGCACACACTGTGGCGTTAACTCGCCCTCCAAGCACGCCGAGCCTGGACCTTGCGGTCGTATGTTTATACTTCCCCTAACAAGATGCAGCACATAGCGATCATTGGTCCTTGACGGACACACTCACAGCTCACACACCCACACACACTTAGAGCTTTTACAATAATTGACAAACCCACTTAGCACCTCCACAGACTACGCTGTGTCAACCCGACTGTTTCTCTGTGTGACCATTCAGCTATCAGCCTGCATCTGTCCTCCCTCACGGAGCCACACCCAAGGTCAATGCATGCATGAACAGGAAGTCCTACGGGTGGCACACGCAGGTTTTATCACGTTCATTCAAAGAGGAAAAGCAGGGGAAGTTTCCACTCGCAGAGCAGGTGAGTTGTCGTCTGTCAGGAGCCGTCCAGGACCATCCGACTATTTTTAGAGAACATGGGTCAAACCCCACATGGGCGCTGCATGGCTGAGCGCTGTAGAGAAATCCATAAGGTGCTACACTATTCATACCCTCTGAATGGTCTCCAGCGATGGAGCTGCTGCCTCAAAGGCCATGTTCAGATCTTGACTTGTCTTCTTTATATTTTTCCCAGCGTGACTAAGGTATAAGTCTTTTTTTTTTAACAGACTGCCTGTTTCTTTTCATTAAATCCACTCTGACTCTGATCTGAAGCCCTCTGCTGATTCCCCTGATGGCTGAGGAGCAAACAAAACAAAACAAACAGATGAGAATATGCAAGGGCACAAATGCTCCATGTGCACATTTACATGCACAGCAACACATTTGCTTGCAGGGACACAAAGGTGTTTGCCACACACGGAGCAAGACACCACCCAAAACTACTTAATCAATATTCCTGACAGGGCAAAGCCTTTATTCAACACATTTGATATTCCTCCTCTCCCACAAGATAAATACATGTTACTATCCTCATAGCAGGACTAAAGGGCTGTTCACACTAACGCGTTTTGTAAATAAAGCTTTACATCCAGACTGACAACCTCCTAAGCTCTTCACATCAGCCACTTCTCGGCAAAAAAAGCCTATGTCAATAATACATTTGACCGCTAAAACCTCACCCAGCGACACCCAAAGAAAAAGCAAAGTGGCAGCATTACAGATGCAGAATTAATAGATAAACCAGCCAGAAATTGGATTTAGTTCTTAACAATTAAGACAGTATTTCCTCTCTTTGATGTAGAAGCTGATTACATGTAATAAGTGAGTAAGGATTGACCAGTGGCAGTTGAGTAGCATTACAGATCGATTTGTAAATGTTTAGTGGAATAATCTACTATTCACACACTTTGTGGCATCTACATATTTTTTCTCCTTCAGTGCCAATCTGAAAAAGTATTCAGATCTGATCTCAGCCCCCAGCTCCTCTGTGGTTCGTCTGGGCGCTTGCAAGAAAAGACTGAATTCAGCAGCCTTGAAACAGGACAAAGGTTTCTTGAACAAAAGGAGAAGCGACTTGTAAAAGACTGAAAGACCGAGTCTGGAAATGTGGTCGTCCTAGTGGTGTGCTTTTATGAGACGATGGGATAGAAATATATGTGTGGGCTGAACACATTCGACCATACATGTCTGCTCAGTGAATAGAAAGATATTACTTCCCTTCAAGTTACTGTACATGGTCTGCTCAGAGCGCTCACAGTACCACATCAATGTAAACTTGATATATTTGCGCATTGAACATGTGCCGACAAACAAACTGACTGCAGAACTGTACCACTGTTTTAATTTCAGTATAAGCTGCAATGCCTGTATATAATCAGTTGTCATGCACTACTGTATAGTCGTGTACAGTTTTTGTTTTATCTTCATGCCATTTACGTTGGGAAATGATTTTATTTCATGTATAATATTCATATTGAATTATGTTTGTTATTTTGTTGCACTGGGCTGCATGCATTACACCATTTTGTGTATTCCAATGACAATAACAACATCAAAATCTACAATAATAACCGTACATGTATAGCTATTTTCATGCAAACGTGCAGCTCAAAGATTAAAAAAACATTATAACAAGGATAGAAAGCAATAAAACTTAAAGCAAACAATACATCTATTTTATAATCAAACTCAGCCTTCTAAAAATGTACTTTTGTCACATGAAGTTCTGAGAATGCAAACAACATTTGCGTTCCAGGAGAAAGGTTCAAGAGAGCATGCAGTGCCGCTATAAAATGTTGGATCGTGTGTTTGTTCCATCCAGGGATGACAGAGAGCTGCCCTGCGTAGCTGCACACAGCTGCCATGATCTTCTGGGGGAAGATATTGGATGTTTTGTTTGCTCACACCTCCTTTCTTTGAGCAGTGTGACTTGGCGTTCAGGCTGGCAATCAGTAGGCAGCGCCTCTCGCTACAGTTAGAAGTCAATTTGGGCGATCAAACCCGCACTTGAAAGACATCCCAGAGTTCATGGTGGATCACAAAAGTGCTTCTGAAATTAAGCCTCGACAACTTGACTGCAACGTGCAGGAAAAACAAGCAGAGCAGCGAGTCACTGAACAGAACTCAACGATATTGTACAAAAGTCGACCTACGGTAGCAAAGCATCACACTGTTTTAGAGCTATTCATCTTTTCTTTCAGTTAATAATTCATGATCATCCAGAAAGTAGTGCTATGAATATTACTGATGATACACATGAGGCTATTTACCAGCCAGCAGGAAATAAATGAAGCCGTTTAGAGGAGAGATGTACAGTACACAATCATTGTGGTTTATGTTGCTGCGTAAATCACTTCACAGACATTGAGATCGTTGATGCAAATGATTCATATGAAGATATTCATGGTCAGAAGTAAGAGTCCAACGTGCTTTCTGATTGTGTTCCAGTGTGCAGCAGGTGTGCGGTCACCTCACCTCGATATGCTTCTAAAGAAATAGTAATAATGAGTTTTTCCTTATTTGATCGGTGTTATCCTGATGGAATCCTCCGATAGTTTTGCGCTATTGATTAAACGGAAGGTGAAATGCTGCTGTACATCCTTTCTGCTGGCACCGGCTGCCTTTTTGTCCTTCGTGTTGACACCAGCGGAAGAAAATCAACACAAATATAATGGATTTTTGACTTAATTATTCTGACAACAAATCCAGACTGCTTGTGGAAGTGAAGGACATTTTATCTGCCAGTACATTTAGTAAAAATTGATTTCTTCTCTTCTGAAGTTGTCCACTGACTTGATTAATAAAAATCTCACAGTGATCAATGTGTCCCTGTATGTGTGCGTGTGAAAAGGATATTGTGCCAAGTGTGTGTGTGTGTGTATGTGTGTGTGACATTTTGTGCATATATTGTATGTATTTACAGTGCAGGAGGTGAGAAAAATAACATTATTTCAGTTTTACAGTGAAATATTCCTAGTCATCATTACAGAGCATTTCCAGAGAAACTCCATAGTCCTAGATCCTGAACCACAAACTGCTCCCGATGCTCCGTCATCAGTGAGTGAATGTGTGTGTGAATGTGGCATAGGCCTGCACGCGTGAACGTGAGTGCTAATGGGGAAACATTGTTAAGCGCTTTGAGTGATGTTCCATGTAGAAGTAAAAATGAATCCAATGGGGCATCAACACAAATGAGCACAAAGTGAAACCAACATGTTGTGTCAGCTTTTCTGTCTCAGACCCTGTAGGCGTGTTTCTTCACCACACCCCTTCTCTTTCTCTCACACACACACATGCTCTTGACAAATTAATCTCATATTTTAAAGAGAGGTGGAGTAGGCTTGACCAGTAAAGCTGTCTTCAAACTGTGGGAGCAGGGAGGCGAAGGTGGAGGAGCGTGAACAGAGGCTGTGATTGCATTTTCACAAGACAACTCTCACAAAGCACACGGCTTCTTATTTAACTGCATAGAGTTACTGACTCGCCCGATGGAGGAAGACAAGAAGGGAACAAAGAGCTGGAGATGCTGTCTGAGACACTGCCAAACGCTTTATAGAAGA